>CAMZMU010000050.1:0-149731 GCA_947311845.1 Poa pratensis | reverse complement strand
GAATGGAGGTCGACCGAAGTGAGGATGAAGTCGACGACTCCGATGATGGAGAAGGCGATAGCTCCGATGATGCAGAAGCTGGTGGACCCTTAACGAAGTCCGGCGAGGTAGATATGAAGTTCGGCGATCAGTAGATGCATTACTTGAGTTGTATATATATAAATTGACGAATGTTTCTTCTCTTAGGCCTCCACATCGAGCAAATCTTCCAAACGAGGCCCGACCAAAATGTTGGCCCCATCTACGCATTATAAATTTGAGGTCATAGCCCCTACGAGCGAACCGAAGGAACCCAAGAAGGCTGCCAATGTATTTAGAAAACAATGCGGAGTTCTGGTTAGGGATCACGTCCCGATCACTGTTCGAGACTGGAATAAGCGCAAAGGGGCGAACGATAGTGAGTATGTCGCCGAAAGGTACAAAGAGGGTCTTTGGAATGACCTCATGGCACATTTCACCCTGCCATAATTTGTGGATCCTGCCGACACTGCAAAATTGAGGAAGAAAGTCATGAAGTGGACTCTTATGAAGATGGCCGAACTATTCCGGGTGTGGAAGAAAAGATTATGGCAAGAATATCTGAAGAAAAAGACTGCTCCAGTATTTGAAGGCTATCTAGCGAAGCAGGCGAATCACTGGAACGTATTTAAGGAGTACAAGGAGTCACAAATGCCAAGGTGATCTCAGTAAGGAAAGAAAAATGTTGACAAGAAAAAATATCACCATAAATTAGGGGCCAGGGGGCTACGAGACTGCCATGCCAAAGTGGGATAAAAAAGAGCAAGAGCTGCTTGCTAAAGGGATCCAACCAGAATGGATGCGCGACGAATGGGAATTGAGGGCAAGAAATTGGTTCCTTGCGCATGGGGGTTCATACGACGAAACAACAGGGGACCTTATTTGAAGTGACGGGATTAGGGTACCCAGGGAAAATTGGCTTAAAGTGGTGAAAGAAATTAAAGAGGGGAAGTTAAAGTTCCGTCCCGATAGAGAGAAAGACTTGCTGACACTGGTCCTCGGGAATGGCGAAAAAGGAGGACGAACACGAGGCTGTGGCCCTTCCGTCCGTGGTGGCTTGGGTTTGCCAAAGACGTAGAAACTTACAGAAGCCGAGCGAGAGCAAAGCAGTGACAACAGGAGGAGGAGGGAGACAAGTTCAGCAAGTTGCTTGCCAGAATTAACCACCAGCAGCAGCAGATTGACAAACATAGAGGAGTAGTGCGCCCGCAAGATCATGTACTCGATATTACCGCCGGTCCATCTCAGCAAAAAAGCAGCGTGGGTGACTCGGAGGTTCCGGCTGACGATGCACGACGGATGATAGATGGCGGTCCCGGCTACCCCGTGGATGGAATCAAGGATGCAATATCTTGTGAGCTCCATCAGAAATTGAAGAACATATCCATGAAGGTGGCGGTCGGATATGCTTTACCTTGTCCACCTGACGCACGCTGGCAAGACCGTGAGATTCCAGCTGGCTATGCTAAAGTCGTGGTGGATGAAATCGTATCGGGGTCTCATGCTATGGAGCTTGACATCCCTGGACCTGGAGATGAGAGTACCCCGAAGAAGCTGTGGGTGATATCATTCTATGTGTCGTGGGTTTGTCACGTCAGATGTCATGGATGACTTCGTATGTGTGGGATTATGCGAGTCAATCATCTCCGGGCTTAAGATCACAGGGCACGAGGAAGACAATGTTTTTTACCCAGGTTCGGCCCCTCAATGTGAGGTAAAGACCTACGTCCTGCCTATCCTAGATTGGGATTGATATGAATATGGTGTTACAGGGTTGGCGATCGATGTGTCGAGTTGCCTTGAGATCTAGGTTTTTGAGCTTGAGAGCTTCTCCCTTTCTAAGTCCTACGAGTCCTCTTTATATACACAGAGTCTCGTCAGGTTACAAGGATATTACTTGGAGACTAATCATATGTCTTGTCTTCCAAGGAAAGTATGAGCCGGAGTCCTACTTGGAGACTAATCTTCGTGTCCCCCAAGTTATATCTTTTCCGGTCTTCTAGATCCTTCCTCTTAATACGCCATGACCTTGGGTCGGCCCATCTTCGTGTAAGCCCGCGAGTGATGCAGTTTTGAACATAGGTTGAGCCGCACTTTGCTTGAATAAGTCGCGTTGGTCTTGTGAGCTGCGGGTTAACCCATTTATTATTCCCCCGACATTAGCCCCCAAGCTTCTGGGTGATTCGTAGAATCAGGCGGAAGATTCTGTCTTGATGATGATCTTGCGGGCTTGCGTATGTAGTTCTTGCCGACTCGTCGATGTTGCACTTGGCGACTTGCTGATGATGAGTCGCGAACATAGCGGCTTATTGAGCCACTGATGTAGAAGCGATGAGCCGCTGACATTTGTTGATATAGTATCGTGGGCCTTTGAGGCCAGTGAAATCTTGCTGAAGCTTCTGAGTTAATGTGGAGGCGGCGAAGCCTTTGGTGAAAACCACCTTATCCTGTTGGGTGTAAGACTGAGCTGAAATCAAAGAATAATAACTTATGAGCGTCAAGATATATCAGCCAAATGTGTATAAGGTGCTGAGTCATAGACATCGAAGCAGAAAAGACCATAAGCATAAATAAGCTGGTCAATCATTAGAGTATTATAATTTGTCAAGTTATCATGACAAGCCATCTGAGCGCATGTTGAATCGTGGCGGCTCAAGGGTATATAGCCACAGCCTGTATTTAAAGATTTCCGAGTCGCTGATTTGACTCGCAAATGAATACATATATTCTCATGTGCTGCAAAAAATTAAATCTGCATATAAACATGGTATATCAATTTAGTAGAAACCACCAGATGTCGGTGGGTGGATGTGTAGCCCCCGAGGGCCGGGTTGCATGCTTGATCATGCTGCTCGGGACTCAAAAATATTTCCATTAGACAAAACTTGATTGTCCTAGCCCCCGGGCATTAAGTAGGCATGATTTCATTATCCTGCTTGATGGCATATTGCTATTTTTGCAATCTGATCCTGCAACAGCTTGAGCAAATATTGTTGCTGCAAGAAAATAAAGATATTTGGAGTAGGGCAAAGCCGCAAATAAACTCCAAATTATAAAATATCCGTCGAGCTGCTGGGAAAAAAGATAATCCCTGTCAAAACTCTTGATATAAATTAAGGAATAGTCCTTAAGAATTCCACTTGATGTGGCTGTAGTTAAATAAATAATGGTGGCTTTATCAGCCGATATCATGAGATAATTATCTCAATCATAAAAAATCTTGTCGTGCCAATTCATATGGCCGAGTTATAGGTTCCTGTTAAATCAAAAGGCAAAGCCCCCAAGGAAGCAATGATGATAACTTGATGATAATATGTTAGCCTTGGCGGCTGGTAATAATTATGATAAAAAGTTAGTACTTTGCGCGATAACAAATTGTAACCTGCATGATAGCATATTGTAATTTTCATTATAGCAAATGATATTCTGCATGATAGCAAATGATATTTTGCATAATAGCAAATTGTATTTTGCATGATAGCAAATGGTTGCATGATAGAAAATGGTTGCATGATAGCAAATTGTACGATGCATGATAGCATATGGTACGACTCAGTATTTTCTAGGTCTAATGTGTGTTCAGGGTCGAGAAAGTCCATGATAGGCATTCAGACTCGATTGACGCCACATGCGGGGTACTTTAGTCCTTCTGAATTAGCTCTGTTGCCGTTAAGTAGGACTCGCGGCTCAGTATTTCCCAGGTCTAATGTGTGTTCAGGGTCGAGAACGGCCATGATAGGCAATCAGACTCGATTGACGCCACATGCTGGTACTTTGGCCGCATAGTGCAAGTTACATCTAACTTAAGTCGAGTATAACCAGGTTAATTTGCCACAAAGAGCGATTCCACGAGAATAAGCCGAGCTCATAAAGCTGCAAAGCCCCGTGAAACCCAGAGATTAGTGAAAATAAAGTCTCAGCAACTCATATTGAGGCGAAATGACAAACCCCGGATACCGGTGGTGCCCGCTTTATTTCACTAATCCTGATGTGCGACCGCGCGTAGGTGGCAGTCGACTTTTGATATAATCAGCTGTAATAGCCGTGACGAGGTCTAATTAAATTTGATGATAACCAGCTATGATTAGCTGTAAATGTGATACCACGGTCACTGATTTGACACAAGAATTGACACAACGAGTCACCTGTTTAACTCAAATATCGATAAGATGATGATTCGTTAGTGACTCGTAAACTGATGTAATGATGAGCTGTATGCGACTCATAAAATGATATGAAAGTAAATCACTAGGCGACTCATGAAATGATATGACAATGAGTCGGTGGTGACTCGCAAAATGATATAATGGTGAATAATGAAATGATAATGATAAATCATGAACCTATATAAATCATGAGCTGGTATAATGATAAATCATGAGCTGATATAATGAGTGCTCAAATACCAACACTTGAACATGTAATGGTGATCTTTATATGTAAAGATTATCATGCGATAAATTCAATGCAAGCTGTAAATAGCTAGACTTTGATAAATGCAAAGTGAGTTATAAAGTACTCTGATTTGATAAATGCATTCACGGGTTGCAAGAAACCTAACTTTGAGAAGTGGATGTAATTAAATCTCAAAAACTGATATGATAAAGTCTGCGACATGACACATTGTGAATCGCAAAAATATTAATAATAAGCTTGATAAAATAGATATGCAGCCCCCGAGATAAACTCGAAGGTGAACTTAATCTTATTGATAAAAATAAAAGGCTGCGAAAGTTGAGCATGATAGCAACTTATCTTTATTTTATTCTCCTGGCGTTGACGATGCAGTATGATCCATGGACCGTAGACGTTGATCTTGACTTGGTGCAATTTAAATCGCAACACGTCTGCTGGCTGGAATAATTTTTTCCGTTCGATACATATGAACGTGCTCGAGGGCGATGCTGATGTCGAGCACCGTGCACGTGTTGCTGAGGATGTCCAGGCGCCTGAGTTACCTGTTGAATCGCCTATTTGTACACAACTTGGCAACTGACTGGCACACGCTGCACTCTTTGCTTCTTGTCAATTTAATTTGGTCAGGCGCACGCTGAGGACGATGCTGTCGTTGGGCCTCCGGGCGCTGGTCTTTAGAGTCGCACGCTGTTGAATCGAGCTAATCATCTCTTCTGTAGTTTGCTCGTCCTTTTTGTTCTGCTCCCATCATGACCATCCAACACGCTAGCCCTTGCCTTCCTTTATTTTTGAACGTAGTAGCAGCTAGTAGCGACTTCGAATCTTGTTTTCCTTCCTTGATTTTTTTTTGTCATCCGCAAATTGAAGCGGTACTTTTTTAAGTTGCAGGAAAATCTCTTTTTCACGGCAACTCATCAGATATTTTTCCTTGTTTGATATTGCAGCTGAGGAACGTGATTGACTCGAACTGCTGGTAATCTTGCAGTGGCACGCGTTGGAGTGACACAGTGTGTTACTCGTCGATGGTCTATTCCCACTTATCGGGCTACAGGTCCTCCGACTGACCAGGCACCATGCTGGTCGTGTTTCTTCGGGATTTCGAATAAGCGCGGCTCACTTTTTCACGTCCTTGTATGACTAACAATGCAACCAAACAATCCCATGTGAAGCACTGATCAAGGCCAAAAAATGGAGAAGTGAGTCAGCGATCTACCAAGTCTTTGCTGTAGTAGTTTATTCGTGTATGACACGGAACCCTGATCAGCGCGACTTGCTCCGCAGTCTTTTTTTTCCTTCTTCTTTGATTCCTTCATTCGATCCATTGTGTGCGACTCAAAAGAGTACTAGCTGGCATGCAATCTTTACGGATTTAAGCTGATCTTTGAATGCATCGATCAGTACTAGTTCCGGGCTGTTGGCCTTTTTTCCATTGGAGGGCTTTGATTGCTCTGTGTCTTGCACCGTCCAGGCATCGAAGATCATAAAGCACAGGAACTGTACCCAAAATTTAACCAGCTGTGCGTGTACGCGGAGACAATGTTGATGACGAGCCTCGCGTCCGCATTGACGAAGGAGTCCAACGAAACGAATCGCCTGGCTGATCCGACGATAAGTCGCGGTCGTTGCTAATATTGATAAGCCGCACTCCACTGTTGAGTCGCGTGCTGTGTTGCACAGCCAAGGGCAAAGATTATTGCTGGAGTTCGGCGATACTTGCAGTTGAATTTGCACGCTGATGTCTCGAGCTGGCGATTGTTCCAGGCTAGCATGTTTATTTCCTTGGATCAGCTTGATTACTTTGAGTAATCCATCGGGCGAACTGCTCGAAGCAATCGCTGGCAATCCTATTTTTGCTTTTCTTTTCTTGATTGCTATCCTCGATCCTTGTGCGGGTCAGAATACTACTCCCTCCGTTTCTTTTTACATAGCGTTCTAGCTTTTCTCAGAATTCCCAATTTACTTTGCGTTGTGATGTTGATTGCCTAAAATACCCTCACTTGGGTCTCCAAATCATTAAAGCTGAGTGAGGCGCAGCTGGCCATGCGCATGCATACCTTCAATTGCAGAGGAGGTCAGGCGACTAGGACGTATGCATGCCTGCGTATCATGGCGGCAGCGCATGCATGTACTTAATGCCAGCACGCGGAGTGGGACTATACCAGGGGTAAACTAGTCCATCGAGGCTCTAATATAGCTAATCTAAGTGTAACATTGGTATCCGTTTTTGCTCAAAACGCTATGTAAAATGAAACGGAGGGAGTACTAGGGCTTGTCTCCACCTGAGAAGTAGTACCAATCTTTCTTTCCTTCCCATGTTTTTGGTAATCTCCTTGACGTACACGATCTCAGCAAAGGCAGAGTCTGCTCCGCTACGGATTGGAACTAGGTCGCTTCTGGCTTCTCGGCGACATAATGCTTCGGCGGATCATCAGGACATAGTACGTGAGCCGAAAATCTCGATCTCGATTTGATCAGCCATGCCCGCGAATTGCGACCAGCAAAATCGATTGATACCAGCGATGTAGCATCCGACGTTTCTTCGAGCGTTGGAATTGTCTCAAATTTGTTGGAGCACTGTGCGAGTGTATTCCGCAGGGTTCCACCGGAGGGATCTTCAAATTGATGTCCGAGTCGATCTCGATAATTATTTTCCCAAGGACTTGCGGAGTTCTGTCAAATTTTGACAGGCCTTCAGTGTTTGAGTCGGCCACGGAGATCTAACCGTTGGAATCCGATGCGCCTTTGGACAGCTGCTAGGAAACTCGATTTCACATCTTTCCACCGAAGGGATCGTCGAGATGAGTTTCGAGCCGCCGCCGGTGATGTCCGCCATACGGACGTTGCTGCTGTCCTGTAACCCGCGCGTGAGGGGCATTGTTGAAGTTGAGCACCGAATCGCGCGGTCCAATTTCTCCACGCTTTCTACTCGAGCTTGAGGTAGATCTTGATGTAGATCTTTTACATTCCCGGATCTTCATTCTGCATAATAGAGTACAAAAGGATATAATGAGGATAATTACATGCAATGAACTGAACAACTGAAAAACTGAACAACTTATATGTAGACAATGAATTCAACAACTTACAGACAATAGCAACTCATGAGAGTTTTGTCGAGGGCGTTGAAATTGTATAACTAGAAGATTTCTGAAAAGTCAACATGGACCTGTGGGAAAATAATTATCGAGGTCGACTCGGACATCAATTCGAAGATCCCTCTGGTGGAGACCTGTGGAATACAATCCTGAACCTCTCCAACAAATTTGAGACGATTCCAATGGTTAGATCTCCGTCGACGGCTCGCGCACTGCAGCAAGTTTTGTATTTGGTCAAAATCGCGAATCCAAACAAAGGCAGACCTCGAGTCGGTATGATACAGTTCATGTCCGAGTTAAACACGATCAAGAGTAGAAGGAAACTGCCCTCTAGCTGGATCAAATCCATGAGGCGTGTCCGAGTGAAATTACTACTTCCTGCCACGCAGAGATACGTCCACGGAAAAGGAAAGGAAAAAAGATTTGGCGAGTTACCACAGAAAAGTGAGTCGCCTGCGACTTACAAAGTACTACTTCAATCTACTGATGACGTGCGTGAGCTGCCAAAGAGAAGAATAATTGGAACAGGCTAGCCCGCTGCTATATCACAAGGTGCAAACTTACATAACGGGACAAAATCGAGAGCAACTAGTACTACTAGTTTGACTCGCACACGGCTGAAGGAAAAATAATCAGGCAAGAAAGAAAACAGCAGCCGCGTGAGTCGCGCAAGAGAAGAAAAATCTGGCGACTCAATACAAGTGGAAGTTCAACCAAAAAGAGGAGAGTAAACCGTGTACCACTAGCACTTAGTAGATTCAATCTATGAGCAATTACGCAGCACGGATCCCAATACTGTGTTGTCAAATAAGGAAAGAAAAGCTTGGCCAGAATAATTCATCAGCAAAATATACATCGGATAGCACGGCGACTCGCCGCAATAGATCAGCAGCGCTCAGAGACACCAAGCATCAGCGCAGTCATCACGCGCGACTGATCGGATCAACAAAAATCAAGACTTGGCAGCACAGATTTCGGCGTCACCACCAACAAAATCAAGCCATTAAGATTTTGTCATAACCGGCGAGCGTTCCTGGCATGAGATCAAGTCCCTAGATGACCAGGACTACCTCGACGTGCAACTAGGCAGCGAATACTCTTCCAATTCCCAATAAATCATGAGAAGCAGTTTGTTCTACCACGTGAACAAAGCTTGTGAACAAAGCCGCAGCATCGTGCATGCATGCAATCCTGGACGGACTGCACCCTCACACCTATTGACCTTCCTTTTCTATTACAAGCATCTTATATTTTAATTGGCCGTGTTGCATATCACATGGCAGTCTATTGATTTACCATCTTATCTGTCTATGCGCAGCTATACAGGGAAAGAGCAGAATCGTTCGCCATTGTGTGGTGCAATCTTTGGCCATGCCGCGGACCTTGCAAAACGACAACCTCTAGCCGGCGTCGCAAATCCTGCCACGGCGACCTGCCCTACGTATCAATCATCTCCAGCTCCGGCGACTCACGGTGGATTGATTTCAAATCTCACCGCATGTTCAAGCTGCGCTGTCACTTACGGGAGAATAAAAGCAAGATAAGTCGCTATCATGCCCAAATTTTACAGCTTTGATTTTTTAATTGGCATTTTCGAGTTTATCTCGGGGCTGCATATTTAGGTTATTATGCCTTTTATTAAATGTCTTTGCGACTCATATTATATCATGTCGTAGACTTTAAATTCATATCAGCTTTTGTAGATTTAATTACACCTACTTTTCAATACATTCGTCAAATTAGAGTTCTTTATAACTCGCATTGCAAGGTCTAGCTATTTACAACTTGCATTGAATATCAAGATCACCACTACATGTTCAAGCATTGATATTTGGCGATTCATTTGTCATTCTATGACTTATCAGTATATCAATTTATGACTGATCGTTATATAATTTCGTGATTTATCATCATATCATTTTATTAATCATTATCGACTTATTGTCATATCAATTTATGAGTCGCATAGCGATCTACCCCCATATCATTTTATGAGTCGCAAACAGCTCATCATTACATCAGTTTATGAGTCATTAATGAATCATTATCTTATCAATATTTGAGTTAAAACAGGTGACTCGCTGTACCACATCTACAGCTAATCAGAGCTGGTTATCATCAAAGCTAATTAGAGCTCGTCACGGCTATTGCAGCCGATAAAAGCAATAATCCTGGTTATTCTCGCCTTAAGTCAGAAGTATCTCGCACTATGCGGCCAAAGTACTGGGGCGCGGCGTCATTCATGAGACTGATGCCTATCATGGCCGTTCTCAACGACCCTGAACACGCGTTTACACCTGGGAAATACTGAGCCGCGCGCAGACCTACTTAACGGTACCTTAAGTTAGAAGTATCTTTGCATTATGTGGCCAAAGTACTGGGGTGTGGCGTCATTCATGAGTTTGATGCCTATCATGGCCATTCTCGACCCTGAACACACACCACCCGCGAAATACTGAGCTGCGCGAAGACCTACTTAACGGTAATAGAGATAATTCAGAAGGACTAAAGTACCCGCGTGTGGCGTCAATCGAGTCTGAATGCCTATCATGGCTGCCTATCATGGCCGTTCTCGACCCTGAACACACATTAGATCTGGAAAATACTGAGTCAAGTACCATATGCTATCATGCGGAGTACAATATGCTATCATGCATCTTACCAGTTGCTATCACGCAACTAGTTGCTATTATACAACCATTTGCTATCATGTAGATTACAACATGCTATTATGCAGATTACAAACATGCTATGATGCAGATTACAACATGCTATCATGCAGAGTACCACATGCTATCATGCGGAGTACTAACGTTCTATCATTATTATCAGCCGCCAAGGCTAACATGTTATTATCAAGTCATTATCATTGTTTCCTCGGGGGCTTTGCCTTTTGAATTTCAGGAACATATAACTCAGCCAATTGAGTTTGAACTGGCATGACCAGATTTTTTCGGATTGGGATGATCATTCCTGATATCGGCTGTTGAAGCCACCATTATCTTTTATCTACAGCCACATTAAGTGGAATTTTTAAGAATAATTCTTTCATCTATATCTAGAGTTTGACTGGGATTATATTTTTTCCTAGCAGCTCAACTAATATTTCACAGTTCGGAGTTTATAAGCGGCTTTGCCCGACTCCAAATATTATTGTTTACTTGTGGCAACAATATTTGCTCAATCTGTTGTAGGATCAAATTGCAACGATATGCCATCAAGCAGGATAATGAAATCATGCCGGCTTAACGCCCGGGGGCTAGGACAATCAAGTTTTTGTCTAAATTGCATTATTTTTTAGTCCCGAGCAGCATGACCATGCATACAACTTGGCCCTCGGGGGCTACACATCCACCATATCTGGCGGTTTTTATTATATTCATATATCATGTTTATATGCAGATTTCATTTTTTGCAGCACATGAGAATATATATATCCATTTGCGAGTTAAACTAGTGACTCGGAAATCTTTTAATACAGACGGTGGCTATATACCCTTGAGCCGTCATGATTCAACATACGTTCAGATGGCTCGTCATGATAACTTGACAAATTATTATGCTCTAATGATTGACCAGCTTATTTATGCTTATGGTCTTTTTATGCTTCGATGTCTATGACTCAGCACCTTATACACATTTGGCTGATATATCTTGATACTCATAAGTTATTACTCTTATGATTTCAGCTCAGTCTTGCATCTAACAGGACAAGGTGGTTTTAACCAAAGGCTCCACTGACATCTTATATAATTTCAGTGGAGAACTTACCGCAATTGTGCAGCTTCAATGCGACCAAGACATAAGTGTTCAAAGGCTTGTGATACTACATCAGCGGCTAAATAAGCCGCAAAGCTAGCGACTCATCGCTTCTACATCAGCGGCTCAAGAAGCCGCAACACTTGTGACTCAACATCAGCGAGTCACCAAGCTCTACAATCGCAAGCCCGCAAGATCATCATCAAGACAGAATCTTCCGCCTGATTCAACGAATCACCCGGAATCTTGGGGGCTAATGTCGGGGTTATGATAAATAGATTAACCTGCGGCCCACAAGTGTAATGCGGCTTATAATCAATGGGCTTGCACTGAGGTGGGCCGACACGAAGAGTCGCAGCACGGTGTAAGAAGAATCCAGAAGATCTAAGATGGCTTAACTTGGAAGGCAAGAAAAGTAGTCTCCAAGTAATTCCTTTGTAACCTAGCGAGCCTCTGGATATAAAGAGGACTCGCAGGACTAGACAGACAAGCTCTCAGGCTCGAAAACCCTAGATCTCAAGGCGACTCGACACATCGATCGCCAACCCTTTGTAACACCATATTCATATCAATACCAATCTAGGATAGGCAGGACGTAGGTCTTTACCTCACATTGAGGGGCCGAACCTGGGTAAAAAACATTGTCTTCCTCGTGCCCTGCGATCTTTAGCTCGGAGATGATTGATCCGCATAATCCCACACCTACGAAGTCATCCATGACATCTGACGTGACAAACCCACGACAGGCGCGACGAGCTCTCCATCCGCGTCCTCGCGCCGTTTAAGGAAGCAAGCGGCGCCGCCGTAACCTCCATCGCCTCTGCCTCCTTGCGCCGCACGCCGTCGTCGCCTTCCTGAGCCCGCATAACCAATGGAGCACCGTCGACGTCGAATTTCGAGCCGGAGCGCCGCCGGCCGCACCATTTCCGGCGAACGGAGCGCCGCCCGGTGAGCCCATCCTTCCCAGTCGTCCGATCTGTTTTGAACGCACGCAATTAGATCTTGGCTGAACCGTTTTGGACCAATCACAAGCCGCCACGCAATCACCTCATCAGCGCCCAGTCAGCAGCTCCGTCAGCATCCTCGTCAGCGCCAAGTCAAGCCCCGTCAGCAGTCAACGCACGGTCAGCGCCCAGTCAGCGTTTTCTTTTTAAAAATCGTTCTAACATTTCATAAAATTGTTAAAACTTGTAAATTACATATCTCTCAAACCGTATGTCCAAATTTAACAAATTTTATGTCTACGGATTCAGAAAATTGTGATCTGCTCAGATCTGTTAAAATATTTAACTTTTACCGAAACTAAATTTCGGTGATTTCGAAACTCTAGGTTTGAGTATTTTTTACATAACTTTAGTTTAAAGATAGCTTTTTGAGTGAATCCAATTGCATTGGATTTGTCTAGTTGCCCTCTGTCCAGAGAGGCTTCTCTCATATTTTTGTTAAGTATTTTGTTTAATAGTAGTTTCGAATTTATGTTTATTCCTTTTTTGGGATTTGTGTTGTTTAGTTGTTTAATAGAAAAATTGTTTTATTTGCATTTTGACTTCGTGCATGATTTATTAATACTAGAAAAGTTAGTAATATAAATTCTTGTGTTTTAAATTGTATTTCATGCATACTTATTTTATTGTATTGTTATTTTGTTTGAATGTTTGATGTTGTATTTTATTTTGATTGTTGTATTGTTGTATGATATTGTTTAGATTAAACGGAGAGCTCCGAGTACGTTGAAAAGAGTTTGTGAGAAACGACAACTTTCAAAGGCAAGTGGCACATTCATAAATTTCCTAAGTATTTTGTATATGCATGAGTAGAGTATTTTTCTATAAGCATGTGTTGGATAGTATTGCTATGCAAAAACTGTTTAGAGTAGTACCTCTATACAAGTGGTCTAGAATCCTATTATAACTTAGTAAATATTGATATGCTATGCAAAAGATTGTTTTGAAAAATCTAAATTCTACTAAGTAAAATGAAACACTTGGGTGGATTGGTTTTGATAAGAGGAGATCGGAGTTGAGTGGCTACTCAGGGCCATTTCTATGGTTTTACCTGAGTATGTGCACTTGTGGATTGCCACCCAGGGACAAAGGGATTTGAAGTTACTCCAAGTGAAGATTGCTTCCAGTGCAGCCACTTGGTACTATGGCTCTGCCTTGACTAAGTAAGTTCTAGGAACCTGATTCCGACAGTTCGCAGTGGATGAATTTCTTGTATGGGTCTGCCCAGAGGAACAGGGGACTGTTTCCCAAAAGTCTCGTCTTAATCTTCTCCTTTTCCTTATCACTAATCAAGTGGTGAACATGCACAACCTCTCGAGGTGTCAAAACTAAGTACTTAGCCGTGTCCCCGGTGACGGACAGTTCTGAGCAGCTGATCAAGGACGTCAATGGAGGATCCCAACATTTCAACTTCTCAAGTAAAATTTTGATGGGTGAACAAGGGTAGATGAGACTATGGTTTTCATGCCATATTTGTCTCGACTAGAAGAAAAAGTTTTCCAAAGAGTTAGGAAAAATTGGCTTTCCGCAAAATAGCCTTTGAACTCCACCAGCCAAATATGCATATAGGTTATTAGAGTTTTTCCACTAAGTGTCCACAGAGTGTCACTTGCCAGATCCATTTTATATGGTTCTGACCCACCTTGTTGCAACATTTTTCCTGTTGCAGGATGTTCAGACGATGAGTGAGGTTTCGTATAAGGTTTCGAGTCTACAACCAACATGTTTTCGCCTGTGGCACATGAAGATGATGGAGACTCACTGCTACTTTTATTCCGCTGTGCTGAACTTTGTAAAATGCTAGCCTTGAGCTATGCAATTTGTAATGAAAATTGTATGTCTGGATCATGCGATGTAATAAAATTTGACGCATTTGCATGATATTCATCTTAGACTGTGTGTGCAAATGAATCGATCCAGGGGTTTGCACTATACACATGGATCTTGCCAATTTTTAAGTGCAGGTCCGCTACAACAAGGCCATCGAGGCATGACCAAATATCAAGCCAAACCTGGCTCTGGACAGAGTTTAATTGGCAGCGGAAGACGACTAAGGCAACGGCTTGGAGCGGCTCCACTCCACAGGTATCTGGCTGGGCTACTGATCCTAGCACGCTCCTGCTCCATCTCCTCGCTAAGGTGGAAGATGAATCCTCGCCAATATCTGGCCACAAACACAAGGCCCGTGAGTACATTTGTATGCACTCAGCAAGAATCGCCACTCACTACAAATAATCTAACAATCATGCAGCAAGATATACATTGGAAATAAAATACTACACATGGCAAGGTGTAATCTAGATACATGATAAAAGTAGCATGTCATTGACAACCAAACATGTCATAAGTAAGCAACGGGGGTATCACCAATACATGGTCCAAGCCAGGTGGGGTTGGATCGTGCACCGGCAATCATACAAAGAGATTACCTGTGATGAGTAAACGAGTGTACCAGTTGGTACCAAATAATACACAACATCACCTGTGATCACTGCTAGGCCCACTGGCCTCATCTTTCCACTCTAGGCATGCACGGTTGATGTTGGCTCAGGCCTAACTCTAGGCTCCCAACGATCACACCGCCATCCTATATCATGGGTAACCATCAACATCTCAAGGTAACATTCCCTGCATCATCTTATTTGTTTATTTAGTGAGATCAGGTCGTTCCATAATTCTTTCAAACAGATCTTAAGTTTAACCACCTAACACGACAAAGACACAGTGTGACTGACACTGAACTGTTGTTCCATATCCCAGGAACGGGGCTAGCTTGCTAGGTTGAGTCTCTCGAGAGTTTGCTTTACCACCTATCAGAATGCACCCTACTCGGCCGACGCTCCAGGTTTCTCACGCCCAAAGTCGTAGTAAGAAAAATACACTCTCGTGATGGTCCACCTGCTAAGACACTCTACTGCACCACCCTATGCGCGTGGCACAACGGGCAAGTAAATCCGGCACATCCCTCGGCGCTACCGGGTATGCCTAGCTCCGGACTCCCTATCACAGTCGAACCCGTGCCTGTCGACCTCTACCCTCGGACAGCACAACCGAACGACTGCGCCCAATGGATGGCACAAAAGGGGCTCAACAACCTACTAGGTCACAGTCCTCCATTAGACGACGATGGTTCTGTTTTCAAAGTTCAGATTAGTGGCACAGTGGACTGACCCTATCGATGTTTGGAGGGGAGTTTCATTTAATCAAGTTTCATCATAACAAGTCCAAACAACCGAGAATTAGTCCAGCACAACAATCACAATATAATAATATATCATCAAACAACAAGTCATTAGCAACATAATAATTCAAGCAATAATTTGTTTGTATTGACCGGGTGACTATGGCGGAGATACCTCTGACCAGCGCCATCACAGATCAATACAAAAGGTAGCACAAGTGGTTTGCGTCGATCGGGTGACTGTGGCGGAGCTACCTCCGACCAGCGCCATCACAGATCAACTACAAAAGATAGCACAGTTGGTTTGCGTCGATCAGGTGACTGTGGCGGAGCTACCTCCGACCAGCGCCATCACAGATCAACTAGTTGGTTAGCGTCGACTGGGTGACTGTGGCAGAGATACCTCCGACCAGCGCCATCACAAATCGACGTTAATATTTTAGTGAGACGGTGGCGGTTCCCCCAGTCCATTGTCTCAAGAATGGTGTGTGTTTGATAAATATTAACAATACATAATATAACCAAGCAAGTACGATAAATAAATATGCAACATAATATGCAACATGGCAAGAGCAATATTACAAGTTTCATACTAAACAAGAACAACGAACATACATGCATAAATATAACAGTAGACAGACAAAAACATAAACACCCGGCCTGGTAATAAGCAAATAAACAAACAAACACTGCTGGGCTGCTCATAGCAAGGGTTAGCTTGCCTTCGAAGACGGGGATCCACTGGGTTTGGAAAGGTCAGGGCGATTAAGCGGCGAAGGGCAGCGATAGCCCCGTTCCACAGACTCCGGAATGCACGTATAAAAGGGCACCCCATAGAACTATTTTGGAACTATTTTAGAACGAGACAAAGATTTAGAAATTTGAATCACTCCAATCGGAGCTACGGTTTAAAAGTTTTGGACGTTTGAAAACTGTCTAGCAGGAAAAAGGAAAAACTGCCCGCGGGGAAAAAAACGCACGGGCTGCTCGGCCGCACGACATGGGTCGTCGCTGGGCCGAGGCCGCTGCGCGCCGCGCGCTGGCCGCCTGCTTCCGGACGGGCCGCTGGCAGGCCAAGGCTGGGCCGCGAGCCGCGGCAGTCAGCTGGGCTGGCCCAAAACTGGGTCGTTGGACCAAACCAGCGGGGGAAAAAAGATCGGTCGTCTCCTTCCTCGCGCGGGGAGACCAGCTCGGGCGGGCGCGGCTCCAGCGCCGGCCGCTGGGCTCGCCGGCCGGCTGGCCGATGGAGGGGACGGAGCGGCGACGGGGGCCGCAGCTGGGGATGGGGCCCTAGGCGGCAGCGGGGACGGGGACGCGTTGCTGCGTGTCGCCCAGCCTTTTGCCCGCACGGCCATGGCGGGAGTCGAGCACGGGCGGCTCCTCCGCCGTGCTGCTCCGCCCGCTTGAGGACGGCAGGGTGGCGGTCGCGGGGAGGAATGGCTCGGGGATGGCCCCGGCCTGGAGGGAGGCTGGACTAGCTCGAGTTCATCCTCGGCATGGTCACGGCCACGGCCGAAGCTCGAGTTCGGCTCGGCTCTTTGCGCTGAAAAAAATTAGGGGAAGGCAGTGGGGTGTCTGGTTTGGTGCCTGGGGTTGCTTTCAAGAGGCTAGCAAGAGCAAAGAGGGGCTGAACGAGGTGCAGCGAAGGGAGGAGCTTGGGCTGTACTTTTACAGCCGGGGCGAGGACGTCGGACAACGGACTTCGCGGCGCTTCAATGCGCTCCGGTGCACCTAGCCATGGACAAGAATTTATGGGGGGAATAAGAACGAGCGCGAGCTGATCTCCGGGAGCAGAAATGGGCTTGGTAATCTGCACGTTGTGCTCGAGCTGGAGTGAGCAGCGGGGAGGAAGCGGACAAGCGTCGTCGGTGCCTAAATTTTACCGGTTTCCCTCCAAGGAATAAAGGGGAGAGGATAGAATCGACTCCGGTCTGATCCAGGGGAGCAGGGATGAGCTCAGTCTCCACTAGGTTGGGCTGGGACAGGGGAACAGTGAGAGGGACCGGAGGAACAGGAACGCGCAGGACGTCGACATGCGCGCTCCGGTGTTCGGAGTGCGCCACGAGTGGCATCGCCGCGTTCCCGGTGACTCGAAGCACAAAACGGACAACGGTTTCCACCACTGGGTCCATAACGACGAGAGCAACCCAACAAAACAAGAATCACTCAAGGATTTCAAACTTTGTAAAATAAGATTTTTAGAAAACCAAAAGCACCGAAGGTGCTCGATGAAAAGACTAGGGTCTTGCCCTTCTCAGAAAAATCCCAAACAATTACCACTGGGTATGTTGGGTATCAGGAGGGTGTCTAAGGAGTTTGAGCTCAATTGGACATTGGTAGATTTGGTTTTGGTAATGTGTCCAAAAATTGGCATATCGGCATAGTCATGGCAAAGTGATTTTTCCCACTTCACCTTGGGGTGATCTTCTGGATTTGGGTGTCTATGGACCATGTGGTCAAGGTGACCAAGTCCCATGGTCATAGGATTTGTCTAGGTATAGGTTTGCTTGAAGATTTCAAAAAGGCATGAAAAGGGCCTTTAAAGGAAGTGGGTCAAAAGTTGCTCAAATGGGTTTGGCTCCAAAAGATGAAGGGTAGGGAATGTAAAAAATATTCATCCCCTGAATTTATCAGAATTTATGGAGATGCATAGCTTGACTCAAACATTTCTGGATCAGAAATGGCATTTTGGAAAATAGTGCCCAACTTGGAAATATTGCATTGAAGCATGCAATATTTTTGCATGGATTGTCTTATATGGATAGGGGAATCCTCTGGTATTTTTGGTGGAATTTTTCGGGCTATGGAAATAGGCTTTCCTTTGGTAGGAGGAGAAAAGGGTTTAAAAGTTCGATAATTAGGGCTAGGGTTTTCGAGGGAAAACCTAAGCATCAAAATTGTCACGGGTGATAGGGTTTGGGAGTCCAGTATGTGTACGAACATATATATGGGTAACAAAATGGAGAAAACATTGAACAACAAGTTGTGTGCCCTTGTCTACGGAGAAGAAAGCTGTACAACCCCAACTTTAAAATGGTAGATATCAACGAGTTTGTGTCGAAAATGAGCACCAAAGTGTGTATTCTAAAGGTTCGGCACAAATTCTCTATGGCAGATCATATACGGGACTATTTTGACAAAAATTCGAGCACCAAAGTTGTGTAAAATTAGTAATAAAGGGTCTCGGTCCAATTACTCTCACGGAGGTCATATATTATGATGCTTTGGAGCGCCATATTGGCCCAAAGCTCGACCTGTGGGCCCCCTGTCGTCTACCCCTTTGACCGTCGTGGAAATTCATTATCACGTGTGAGTTTTCTACTTGTCTGCTGAGGGTAGCTCATAGGAATATGGAAAACAGAAATTGAGCCCACGGTCTCACAATCCCTCCAGTTGCGTTGAAGTGGCAGTTTAGCTAGCCATATAAGTGTGTAATCTTCGTACATGGTAAGACATGTGTGTGAAGCTGGACACTTGGGAGCTTGCTAGTGTATACTTTCTTATTCGACCACACTTGACCAGCATCGATAGAGGGTCGACCAATGGAGTTGAAGGAGGAGATTGTGTGAGCTATCATGTTTACCATTCATGACATCATCATAATAATGAGAGATGGAAAGATACAAGATTGATCAAGTCATAGTGCGAAGAGTTGTTCAACGCTACCAAGTGGGATCATGCATGTGATCTCGTGGTATGTTAAGTAGTTGTCCATATAGCTTTTGTGAACTAACCGATGATATATGTGGGTGGTGGTCATAATTGTTGAGATTTGCAAGTTCTAGATGGTCATTTCGTTGAGATCATGTGCTCGAAGCATGCCATCCACTGGAGATAAAGGTCAAGTGAAGTCGGTCCGAGGAGAAGCTTTCCCATATTTGTTGCTCGGGGAGTAAGTTGGAAGTCTTCACCGAGCGAAGCGTGGTCAAGAAAAGGCGGTTCACCTTGAGGAGGCTAAGATCGTCATCATGTAATTCAAGTGGATTGTGCGATTCAAAGGTATGACCTTGAACTGGTTTCTATTTTACCGGTCCCATGATGTTTGTTGGGAAACCGGGTTATATAGGATAGACAACCGTGCTATCCAGAGGGCTCTCGAGTGAGTAGCTTGATCGTATTTTCTATGAGTTCAAACCTTTGCATCCTTGGCATCATATTTATTGGTTCTTATTTTTGCTTTATCGTTGTGTAGCCTTGGTGCTTTTCTTGTTCATCATGACAAGCTCATGTCTTTCGAGAACGAGATTTGCCTGCTTTCGTCTATTACGTTTTCGATGTTGAAGAAATGTACCGGTCCATGTTTGACAAAGGGTCCACACCTCTTCGTGTGTGGTATTTTCTCTATTTCTTCTTCTCAAGATTTTCACTTTCTGCTGGGTACTTATCGCAATTATCTTTCCAACAAAATTAGTTTCATCTCAATCGGCGTTTCTTTTCAAAAGTCATCAAAATTCTTTACGGGAGGTCATCTATGATGGTCTAGGTAGGAAAAACAATTCAATCAAGGCATAGAAAAGGTACTTATTGATGAGTTTATGTGAAATGTTGAGTTAAAATGGGTATTATAGGGTTTGAGAGTCCAGTATGTGTACGAACATATATATGGCTAACAAAATATAGAAAACATTGAACAACAAGTTGTGTGCCCTTGTCTACGGAGAAGAAAGCTGTACAACCCCAACTTTAAAATGGTAGATATCAACGAGTTTGTGTAGAAAATGAGCACCAAAGTGTGTATTCTAAAGGTTCGGCACAAATTCTCTATGGCAGATCATATACGGGACTATTTTGACAAAAATTCGAGCACTAAAGTTGTGTAAAATTAGTAATAAAGGGTCTCGGTCCAATTACTCTCACGGAGGTCATATATTATGATGCTCTTGAGCGCCATATTGGCCCAAAGCTCGACCCGTGGGCCCCCTGTCGTCTACCCCTTTGACCGTCGTGGAAATTCATTATCACGTGTGAGTTTTCTACTTGTCTGCTGAGGGTAGCTCATAGGAATATGGAAAACTGAAATTGAGCCCACGGTCTCACAATCCCTCCAGTTGCGTTGAAGTGGCAGTTTAGCTAGCCATATAAGTGTGTAATCTTCGTACATGGTAAGACATGTGTGTGAAGCTGGACACTTGGGAGCTTGCTAGTGTATACTTTCTTATTCGACCACACTTGACCGGCATCGATAGAGGGTCGACCAATGGAGTTGAAGGAGGAGATTGTGTGAGCTATCATGTTTACCATTCATGACATCATCATAATAATGAGAGATGGAAAGATACAAGATTGATCAAGTCATAGTGGGAAGAGTTGTTCGACGCTACCAAGTGGGATCATGCATGTGATCTCATGGTATGTTAAGTAGTTGTCCATATAGCTTTTGTGAACTAACCGATGATATATGTGGGTGGTGGTCATAATTGTTGAGATTTGCAAGTTCTAGATGGTCATTTCGTTGAGATCATGTGCTCGAAGCATGCCATCCACTGGAGATAAAGGTCAAGTGAAGTCGGTCCGAGGAGAAGCTTTCCCATATTTGTTGCTCGGTGAGTAAGTTGGAAGTCTTCACCGAGCAAAGCGTGGTCAAGAAAAGGCAGTTCACCTTGAGGAGGCTAAGATCGTCATCATGTAATTCAAGTGGATTATGCGATGCAAAGGTATGACCATGAACTGGTTTCTATTTTACCGGTCCCATGATGTTTGTTGGGAAACCGGGTTATATAGGATAGACAACCGTGCTATCCAGAGGGCTCTCGAGTGAGTAGCTTGATCGTATTGTTCTATAGAGTTCAAACCTTTGCATCCTTGGCATCATATTTATTGGTTCTTATTTTTGCTTTATCGTTGTGTAGCCTTGGTGCTTTTCTTGTTCATCATGACAAGCTCATGTCTTTCGAGAACGAGATTTGCCTGCTTTCGTCTATTACGTTTTCGATGTTGAAGAAATGTACCGGTCCATGTTTGACAAAGGGTCCACACCTCTTCGTGTGTGGTATTTTCTCTATTTCTTCTTCTCAAGATTTTCACTTTCTGCTGGGTACTTATCGCAATTATCTTTCCAACAAAATTAGTTTCATCTCAATCGGCGTTTCTTTTCAAAAGTCATCAAAATTCTTTACGGGAGGTCATCTATGATGGTCTAGGTAGGAAAAACAATTCAATCAAGGCATAGAAAAGGTACTTATTGATGAGTTTATGTGAAATGTTGAGTTAAAATGGGTATTATAGGGTTTGAGAGTCCAGTATGTGTACGAACATATATATGGCTAACAAAATATAGAAAACATTGAACAACAAGTTGTGTGCCCTTGTCTACGGAGAAGAAAGCTGTACAACCCCAACTTTAAAATGGTAGATATCAACGAGTTTGTGTAGAAAATGAGCACCAAAGTGTGTATTCTAAAGGTTCGGCACAAATTCTCTATGGCAGATCATATACGGGACTATTTTGACAAAAATTCGAGCACTAAAGTTGTGTAAAATTAGTAATAAAGGGTCTCGGTCCAATTACTCTCACGGAGGTCATATTTATGACGCTCTGGAGCGCCATATTGGCCCAAAGCTCGACCCGTGGGCCCCCTGTCGTCTACCCCTTTGACCGTCGTGGAAATTCATTATCACGTGTGAGTTTTCTACTTGTCTGCTGAGGGTAGCTCATAGGAATATGGAAAACAGAAATTGAGCCCACGGTCTCACAATCCCTCCAGTTGCGTTGAAGTGGCAGTTTAGCTAGCCATATAAGTGTGTAATCTTCGTACATGGTAAGACATGTGTGTGAAGCTGGACACTTGGGAGCTTGCTAGTGTATACTTTCTTATTCGACCACACTTGACCGGCATCGATAGAGGGTCGACCAATGGAGTTGAAGGAGGAGATTGTGTGAGCTATCATGTTTACCATTCATGACATCATCATAATAATGAGAGATGGAAAGATACAAGATTGATCAAGTCATAGGGAAGAGTTGTTCAACGCTACCAAGTGGGATCATGCATGTGATCTCATGGTATGTTAAGTAGTTGTCCATATAGCTTTTGTGAACTAACCGATGATATATGTGGGTGGTGGTCATAATTGTTGAGATTTGCAAGTTCTAGATGGTCATTTCGTTGAGATCATGTGCTCGAAGCATGCCATCCACTAGAGATAAAGGTCAAGTGAAGTCGGTCCGAGGAGAAGCTTTCCCATATTTGTTGCTCGGTGAGTAAGTTGGAAGTCTTCACCGAGCAAAGCGTGGTCAAGAAAAGGCGGTTCACCTTGAGGAGGCTAAGATCGTCATCATGTAATTCAAGTGGATTGTGCGATGCAAAGGTATGACCATGAACTGGTTTCTATTTTACCGGTCCCATGATGTTTGTTGGGAAACCGGGTTATATAGGATAGACAACCGTGCTATCTAGAGGGCTCTCGAGTGAGTAGCTTGATCGTATTGTTCTATAGAGTTCAAACCTTTGCATCCTTGGCATCATATTTATTGGTTCTTATTTTTGCTTTATCGTTGTGTAGCCTTGGTGCTTTTCTTGTTCATCATGACAAGCTCATGTCTTTCGAGAACGAGATTTGCCTGCTTTCGTCTATTACGTTTTCGATGTTGAAGAAATGTACCGGTCCATGTTTGACAAAGGGTCCACACCTCTTCGTGTGTGTTATTTTCTCTATTTCTTCTTCTCAAGATTTTCACTTTCTGCTGGGTACTTATCGCAATTATCTTTCCAACAAAATTAGTTTCATCTCAATCGGCGTTTCTTTTCAAAAGTCATCAAAATTCTTTACGGGAGGTCATCTATGATGGTCTAGGTAGGAAAAACAATTCAATCAAGGCATAGAAAAGGTACTTATTGATGAGTTTATGTGAAATGTTGAGTTAAAATGGGTATTATAGGGTTTGAGAGTCCAGTATGTGTACGAACATATATATGGCTAACAAAATATAGAAAACATTGAACAACAAGTTGTGTGCCCTTGTCTACGGAGAAGAAAGCTGTACAACCCCAACTTTAAAATGGTAGATATCAACGAGTTTGTGTAGAAAATGAGCACCAAAGTGTGTATTCTAAAGGTTCGGCACAAATTCTCTATGGGCAGATCATATACGGGACTATTTTGACAAAAATTCGAGCACTAAAGTTGTGTAAAATTAGTAATAAAGGGTCTCGGTCCAATTACTCTCACGGAGGTCATATATTATGACGCTCTGGAGCGCCATATTGGCCCAAAGCTCGACCCGTGGGCCCCCTGTCGTCTACCCCTTTGACCGTCGTGGAAATTCATTATCACGTGTGAGTTTTCTACTTGTCTGCTGAGGGTAGCTCATAGGAATATGGAAAACAGAAATTGAGCCCACGGTCTCACAATCCCTCCAGTTGCGTTGAAGTGGCAGTTTAGCTAGCCATATAAGTGTGTAATCTTCGTACATGGTAAGACATGTGTGTGAAGCTGGACACTTGGGAGCTTGCTAGTGTATACTTTCTTATTCGACCACACTTGACCGGCATCGATAGAGGGTCGACCAATGGAGTTGAAGGAGGAGATTGTGTGAGCTATCATGTTTACCATTCATGACATCATCATAATAATGAGAGATGGAAAGATACAAGATTGATCAAGTCATAGTGGAAGAGTTGTTCAACGCTACCAAGTGGGACCATGCATGTGATCTCATGGTATGTTAAGTAGTGTCCATATAGCTTTTGTGAACTAACCGATGATATATGTGGGTGGTGGTCATAATTGTTGAGATTTGCAAGTTCTAGATGGTCATTTCGTTGAGATCATGTGCACGAAGCATGCCATCCACTAGAGATAAAGGACAAGTGAAGTCGGTCCGAGGAGAAGCTTTCCCATATTTGTTGCTCGGTGAGTAAGTTGGAAGTCTTCACCGAGCAAAGCGTGGTCAAGAAAAGGCGGTTCACCTTGAGGAGGCTAAGATCGTCATCATGTAATTCAAGTGGATTGTGCGATGCAAAGGTATGACCATGAACTGGTTTCTATTTTACCGGTCCCATGATGTTTGTTGGAAACCGGGTTATATAGGATAGACAACCGTGCTATCCAGAGGGCTCTCGAGTGAGTAGCTTGATCGTATTGTTCTATAGAGTTCAAACCTTTGCATCCTTGGCATCATATTTATTGGTTCTTATTTTTGCTTTATCGTTGTGTAGCCTTGGTGCTTTTCTTGTTCATCATGACAAGCTCATGTCTTTCGAGAACGAGATTTGCCTGCTTTCGTCTATTACGTTTTCGATGTTGAAGAAATGTACCGGTCCATGTTTGACAAAGGGTCCACACCTCTTCGTGTGTGGTATTTTCTCTATTTCTTCTTCTCAAGATTTTCACTTTCTGCTGGGTACTTATCGCAATTATCTTTCCAACAAAATTAGTTTCATCTCAATCGGCGTTTCTTTTCAAAAGTCATCAAAATTCTTTACGGGAGGTCATCTATGATGGTCTAGGTAGGAAAAACAATTCAATCAAGGCATAGAAAAGGTACTTATTCAGAGTTTATGTGAAATGTTGAGTTAAAATGGGTATTATAGGGTTTGAGAGTCCAGTATGTGTACGAACATATATATGGCTAACAAAATATAGAAAACATTGAACAACAAGTTGTGTGCCCTTGTCTACGGAGAAGAAAGCTGTACAACCCCAACTTTAAAATGGTAGATATCAACGAGTTTGTGTAGAAAATGAGCACCAAAGTGTGTATTCTAAAGGTTCGGCACAAATTCTCTATGCAGATCATATACGGGACTATTTTGACAAAAATTCGAGCACTAAAGTTGTGTAAAATTACTAATAAAGGGTCTCGGTCCAATTACTCTCACGGAGGTCATATATTATGATGCTCTGGAGCACCATATTGGCCCAAAGCTCGACCCGTGGGCCCCTGTCGTCTACCCCTTTGACCGTCGTGGAAATTCATTATCACGTGTGAGTTTTCTACTTGTCTGCTGAGGGTAGCTCATAGGAATATGGAAAACAGAAATTAAGCCCACGGTCTCACAATCCCTCCAGTTGCGTTGAAGTGGCAGTTTAGCTAGCCATATAAGTGTGTAATCTTCGTACATGGTAAGACATGTGTGTGAAGCTGGACACTTGGGTGCTTGCTAGTGTATACTTTCTTATTCGACCACACTTGACCGGCATCGATAGAGGGTCGACCAATGGAGTTGAAGAGGAGATTGTGTGAGCTATCATGTTTACCATTCATGACATCATCATAATAAGGAGAGATGGAAAGATACAAGATTGATCAAGTCATAGTGCGAAGAGTTGTTCAACGCTACCAAGTGGGATCATGCATGTGATCTCGTGGTATGTTAAGTAGTTGTCCATATAGCTTTTGTGAACTAACCGATGATATATATGGGTGGTGGTCATAATTGTTGAGATTTGCAAGTTCTAGATGGTCATTTCGTTGAGATCATGTGCTCGAAGCATGCCATCCACTGGAGATAAAGGTCAAGTGAAATCGGTCCAAGGAGAAGCTTTCCCATATTTGTTGCTCGGGGAGTAAGTTGGAAGTCTTCACCGAGCGAAGCGTGGTCAAGAAAAGGCGGTTCACCTTGAGGAGGCTAAGATCGTCATCATGTAATTCAAGTGGATTGTCCGATGCAAAGGTATGACCTTGAACTGGTTTCTATTTTACTGGTCCCATGATGTTTGTTGGGAAACCGGGTTATATAGGATAGACAACCGTGCTATCCAGAGGGCTCTCGAGTGAGTAGCTTGATCGTATTGTTCTATTGAGTTCAAACCTTTGCATCCTTGGCATCATATTTATTGGTTCTTATTTTTGCTTTATCGTTGTGTTGCCTTGGTGCTTTTCTTGTTCATCATGACAAGCTCATGTCTTTCGAGAACGAGATTTGCCTGCTTTCGTCTATTACGTTTTCGATGTTGAAGAAATGTACCGGTCCATGTTTAACAAAGGGTCCACACCTCTTCGTGTGTGGTATTTTCTCTATTTCTTCTTCTCAAGATTTTCACTTTCTGCTGGGTACTTATCGCAATTATCTTTCCAACAAAATTAGTTTCATCTCAATCGGCGTTTCTTTTCAAAAGTCATGAAAATTCTTTACGGGAGGTCATCTATGATGGTCTAGGAAGGAAAAACAATTCAATCAAGGCATAGAAAAGGTACTTATTGATGAGTTTATGTGAAATGTTGAGTTAAAATGGGTATTATAGGGTTTGAGAGTCCAGTATGTGTACGAACATATATATGGTAACAAAATGGAGAAAACATTGAACAACAAGTTGTGTGCCCTTGTCTACGGAGAAGAAAGCTGTACAACCCCAACTTTAAAATGGTAGATATCAACGAGTTTGTGTAGAAAATGAGCACCAAAGTGTGTATTCTAAAGGTTCGGCACAAATTCTCTATGGCAGATCATATACGAGACTATTTTGACAAAAATTCGAGCACTAAAGTTGTGTAAAATTAGTAATAAAGGGTCTCAGTCCAATTACTCTCACGGAGGTCATATATTTGATGCTCTGGAGCGCCATATTGGCCCAAAGCTCGACCCGTGGGCCCCCTGTCGTCTACCCCTTTGACCGTCGTGGAAATTCATTATCACGTGTGAGTTTTTACTTGTCTGCTAAGGGTAGCTCATAGGAATATGGAAAACAGAAATTGAGCCCACGGTCTCACAATCCCTCCAGTTGCGTTGTAGTGGCAGTTTAACTAGCCATATAAGTGTGTAATCTTTGTACATGGTAAGACATGTGTGTGAAGCTGGACACTTGGGAGCTTGCTAGTGTACTTTCATATTCGACCACACTTGACCGGCATCGATAGAGGGTCGACCAATGGAGTTGAAGGAGGAGATTGTGTGTGCTATCATGTTTACCATTCATGACATCATCATAGTAATGAGAGACGGAAAGATACAAGATTGATCAAGTCATAGTGCGAAGAGTTGTTCAACGCTACCAAGTGGGATCATGCATGTGATCTCGTGGTATGTTAAGTAGTTGTCCATATAGCTTTTGTGAACTAACCGATGTATATGTGGGTGGTGGTCATAATTGTTGAGATTTGCAAGTTCTAGATGGTCATTTCGTTGAGATCATGTGCTCGAAGCATGCCATCCACTGGAGATAAAGGTCAAGTGAAGTCGGTCGAGGAGAAGCTTTCCCATATTTGTTTTCGGGGAGTAAGTTGGAAGTCTTCACCGAGCGAAGCATGGTCAAGAAAAGGCTGTTCACCTTGAGGAGGCTAAGATCGTCATCATGTAATTCAAGTGGATTGTGCGATGCAAAGGTATGACCTTGAACTGGTTTCTATTTTACCGGTCCCATGATGTTTGTTGGGAAACTGGGTTATATAGGATAGACAACCGTGCTATCCAGAGGGCTCTCGAGTGAGTAGCTTGATCGTATTGTTCTATAGAGTTCAAACCTTTGCATCCTTGGCATCATTTTTTGGTTCTTATTTTTGCTTTATCGTTGTGTAGCCTTGGTGCTTTTCTTGTTCATCATGACAAGCTCATGTCTTTCGAGAACGAGATTTGCCTGCTTTCGTCTATTACGTTTTTGATGTTGAAGAAATGTACCGGTCCATGTTTGACAAAGGGTCCACACCTCTTCGTGTGTGGTATTTTCTCTATTTCTTCTTCTCAAGATTTTCACTTTCTGCTGGGTACTTATCGCAATTATCTTTCCAACAAAATTAGTTTCATCTCAATCGGCGTTTCTTTCAAAAGTCATCAAAATTCTTTACGGGAGGTCATCTATGATGGTCTAGGTAGGAAAAACATTCAATCAAGGCATAGAAAAGGTACTTATTGATGAGTTTATGTGAAATGTTGAGTTAAAATGGGTATTATAGGGTTTGAGAGTCCAGTATGTGTACGAACATATATGGTAACAAAATGAGAAAACATTGAACAAAAGTTGTGTGCCCTTGTCTACGGAGAAGAAAGCTGTACAACCCCAACTTTAAAATGGTAGATATCAACGAGTTTGTGTAGAAAATGAGCACCAAAGTGTGTATTCTAAAGGTTCGGCACAAATTCTGTATGGCAGATCATATACGAGACTATTTTGACAAAAATTCGAGCACTAAAGTTGTGTAAAATAGTAATAAAGGGTCTCGGTCCAATTACTCTCACGGAGGTCATATATTATGATGCTCTGGAGCGCCATATTGGCCCAAAGCTCGACCCGTGGCCCCCTGTCGTCTACCCCTTTGACCGTCGTGGAAATTCATTATCACGTGTGAGTTTTCTACTTGTCTGCTGAGGGTAGCTCATAGGAATATGGAAAACAGAAATTGAGCCCACGGTCTCACAATCCCTCCAGTTGCGTTGAAGTGGCAGTTTAGCTAGCCATAAGTGTGTAATCTTTGTACATGGTAAGACATGTGTGTGAAGCTGGACACTTGGGAGCTTGCTAGTGTATACTTTCATATTCGACCACACTTGACCGGCATCGATAGAGGGTCGACCAATGGAGTTGAAGGAGGAGATTGTGTGTGCTATCATGTTTACCATTCATGACATCATCATAGTAATGAGAGACGGAAAGATACAAGATTGATCAAGTCATAGTGCGAAGAGTTGTTCAACGCTACCAAGTGGGATCATGCATGTGATCTCGTGGTATGTTAAGTAGTTGTCCATATAGCTTTTGTGAACTAACCGATGATATATGTGGGTGGTGGTCATAATTGTTGAGATTTGCAAGTTCTAGATGGTCATTTCGTTGAGATCATGTGCTCGAAGCATGCCATCCACTGGAGATAAAGGTCAAGTGAAGTCGGTCTGGGAGAAGCTTTCCCATATTTGTTTCTCGGGGAGTAAGTTGGAAGTCTTCACCGAGCGAAGCATGGTCAAGAAAAGGCTGTTCACCTTGAGGAGGCTAAGATCGTCATCATGTAATTCAAGTGGATTGTGCGATGCAAAGGTATGACCTTGAACTGGTTTCTATTTTACCGGTCCCATGATGTTTGTTGGGAAACCGGGTTATATAGGATAGACAACCGTGCTATCCAGAGGCTCTCGAGTGAGTAGCTTGATCGTATTGTTCTATAGAGTTCAAACCTTTGCATCCTTGGCATCATATTTATTGGTTCTTATTTTTGCTTTATCGTTGTGTAGCCTTGGTGCTTTTCTTGTTCATCATGACAAGCTCATGTCTTTCGAGAACGAGATTTGCCTGCTTTCGTCTATTACGTTTTCTATGTTGAAGAAATGTACCGGTCCATGTTTGACAAAGGGTCCACACCTCTTCGGTGTGGTATTTTCTCTATTTCTTCTTCTCAAGATTTTCACTTTCTGCTGGGTACTTATCGCAATTATCTTTCCAACAAAATTAGTTTCATCTCAATCGGCGTTTCTTTTCAAAAGTCATCAAAATTCTTTACGGGAGGTCATCTATGATGGTCTAGGTAGGAAAAACAATTCAATCAAGGCATAGAAAAGGTACTTATGATGTGTTTATGTGAAATGTTGAGTTAAAATGGGTATTATAGGGTTTGAGAGTCCAGTATGTGTACGACATATATATGAGTAACAAAATGGAGAAAACATTGAACAACAAGTTGTGTGCCCTTGTCTACGGAGAAGAAAGCTGTACAACCCCAACTTTAAAATGGTAGATATCAACGAGTTTGTGTAGAAAATGAGCACCAAAGTGTGTATTCTAAAGGTTCGGCACAAATTCTCTCTGGCAGATCATATACGGGACTATTTTGACAAAAATTCGAGCACTAAGGTTGTGTAAAATTAGTAATAAAGGGTCTCGGTCCAATTACTCTCACGGAGGTCATATATTATGATGCTCTGGAGCGCCATATTGGCCCAAAGCTCGACCCGTGGGCCCCCTGTCGTCTACCCCTTTGACCGTCATGGAAATTCATTATCACGTGTGAGTTTTCTACTTGTCTGCTGAGGGTAGCTCATAGGAATATGGAAAACTGAAATTGAGCCCACGATCTCACAATCCCTCCAGTTGCGTTGAAGTGGCAGTTTAGCTAGCCATATAAGTGTGTAATCTTCGTACATGGTAAGACATGTGTGTGAAGCTAGACACTTGGGAGCTTGCTAGTGTATACTTTCATATTCGACCACCTTTGACCGGCATCGATAGAGGGTCGACCAATGGAGTTGAAGGAGGAGATTGTGTGTGCTATCATGTTTACCATCATGACATCATCATAGTAATGAGAGACGAAAAGATACAAGATTGATCAAGTCATAGTGCGAAGAGTTGTTCAACGCTACCAAGTGGGATCATGCATGTGATCTCGTGGTATGTTAAGTAGTTGTCCATAGCTTTTGTGAACTAACCGATGATATATGTGGGTGGTGGTCATAATTGTTGAGTTTGCAAGTTCTAGATGGTCATTTCGTTGAGATCATGTGCTCGAAGCATGCCATCCACTGGAGATAAAGGTCAAGTGAAGTCGGTCCGAGGAGAAGCTTTCCCATATTTGTTCTCGGGGAGTAAGTTGGAAGTCTTCACCGAGCGAAGCATGGTCAAGAAAAGGGGTTCACCTTGAGGAGGCTAAGATCGTCATCATGTAATTCAAGTGGATTGTGCGATGCAAAGGTATGACCTTGAACTGGTTTCTATTTTACCGGTCCCATGATGTTTGTTGGGAAACCGGGTTATATAGGATAGACAACCGTGCTATCCAGAGGGCTCTCGAGTGAGTAGCTTGATCGTATTGTTCTATAGAGTTCAAACCTTTGCATCCTTGGCATCATATTTATTGGTTCTTATTTTGCTTTATCGTTGTGTAGCCTTGGTGCTTTCTTGTTCATCATGACAAGCTCATGTCTTTCGAGAACGAGATTTGCCTGCTTTCGTCTATTACGTTTTCGATGTTGAAGAAATGTACCGGTCCATGTTTGACAAAGGGTCCACACCTCTTGTGTGGTATTTTCTCTATTTCTTCTTCTCAAGATTTTCACTTTCTGCTGGGTACTTATCGCAATTATCTTTCCAACAAAATTAGTTTCATCTCAATCGGCGTTTCTTTTCAAAAGTCATCAAAATTCTTTACGGGAGGTCATCTATGATGGTCTAGGTAGGAAAAACAATTCAATCAAGGCATAGAAAAGGTACTTATTGATGTGTTTATGTGAAATGTTGAGTTAAAATGGGTATTATAGGGTTTGAGAGTCCAGTATGTGTACGAACATATATATGAGTAACAAAATGGAGAAAACATTGAACAACAAGTTGTGTGCCCTTGTCTACGGAGAAGAAAGCTGTACAACCCCAACTTTAAAATGGTAGATATCAACGAGTTTGTGTAGAAAATGAGCACCAAAGTGTGTATTCTAAAGGTTCGGCACAAATTCTCTATGGCAGATAATATACGGGACTATTTTGACAAAAATTCGAGCACTAAAGTTGTGTAAAATTAGTAATAAAGGGTCTCGGTCCAATTACTCTCACGGAGGTCATATATTATGATGCTCTGGAGCACCATTGGCCCAAAGCTCGACCCGTGGGCCCCCTGTCGTCTACCCCTTTGACCGTCATGGAAATTCATTATCACGTGTGAGTTTTCTACTTGTCTGCTGAGGGTAGCTCATAGGAATATGGAAAACTGAAATTGAGACCACGATCTCACAATCCCTCCAGTTGCGTTGAAGTGGCAGTTTAGCTAGCCATATAAGTGTGTAATCTTCGTACATGGTAAGACATGTGTGTGAAGCTAGACACTTGGGAGCTTGCTAGTGTATACTTTCATATTCGACCACCTTTGACCGGCATCGATAGAGGGTCGACCAATGGAGTTGAAGGAGGAGATTGTGTGTGCTATCATGTTTACCATTCATGACATCATCATAGTAATGAGAGACGAAAAGATACAAGATTGATCAAGTCATAGTGCGAAGAGTTGTTCAACGCTACCAAGTGGGATCATGCATGTGATCTCGTGGTATGTTAAGTAGTTGTCCATATAGCTTTTGTGAACTAACCGATGATATATGTGGGTGGTGGTCATAATTGTTGAGATTTGCAAGTTCTAGATGGTCATTTCGTTGAGATCATGTGCTCGAAGCATGCCATCCACTGGAGATAAAGGTCAAGTGAAGTCGGTCCGAGGAGAAGCTTTCCCATATTTGTTTCTCGGGGAGTAAGTTGGAAGTCTTCACCGAGCGAAGCATGGTCAAGAAAAGGCGGTTCACCTTGAGGAGGCTAAGATCGTCATCATGTAATTCAAGTGGATTGTGCGATGCAAAGGTATGACCTTGAACTGGTTTCTATTTTACCGGTCCCATGATGTTTGTTGGGAAACGGGTTATATAGGATAGACAACCGTGCTATCCAGAGGGCTCTCGAGTGAGTAGCTTGATCGTATTGTTCTATAGAGTTCAAACCTTTGCATCCTTGGCATCATATTTATTGGTTCTTATTTTTGCTTTATCGTTGTGTAGCCTTGGTGCTTTTCTTGTTCATCATGACAAGCTCATGTCTTTCGAGAACGAGATTTGCCTGCTTTCGTCTATTACGTTTTCGATGTTGAAGAAATGTACCGGTCCATGTTTGACAAAGGGTCCACACCTCTTCGTGTGTGGTATTTTCTCTATTTCTTCTTCTCAAGATTTTCACTTTCTGCTGGGTACTTATCGCAATTATCTTTCCAACAAAATTAGTTTCATCTCAATCGGCGTTCTTTTCAAAAGTCATCAAAATTCTTTACGGGAGGTCATCTATGATGGTCTAGGTAGGAAAACAATTCAATCAAGGCATAGAAAAGGTACTTATTGATGTGTTTATGTGAAATGTTGAGTTAAAATGGGTATTATAGGGTTTGAGAGTCCAGTATGTGTACGAACATATATATGAGTAACAAAATGGAGAAAACATTGAACAACAAGTTGTGTGCCCTTGTCTACGGAGAAGAAAGCTGTACAACCCCAACTTTAAAATGGTAGATATCAACGAGTTTGTGTAGAAAATGAGCACCAAAGTGTGTATTCTAAAGGTTCGGCACAAATTCTCTATGGCAGATAATATACGGGACTATTTTGACAAAAATTCGAGCACTAAAGTTGTGTAAAATTAGTAATAAAGGGTCTCGGTCCAATTACTCTCACGGAGGTCATATATTATGATGCTCTGGAGCGCCATATTGGCCCAAAGCTCGACCCGTGGGCCCCCTGTCGTCTACCCCTTTGACCGTCGTGGAAATTCATTATCACGTGTGAGTTTTCTACTTGTCTGCTGAGGGTAGCTCATAGGAATATGGAAAACTGAAATTGAGCCCACGGTCTCACAATCCCTCCAGTTGCGTTGAAGTGGCAGTTTAGCTAGCCATATAAGTGTGTAATCTTCGTACATGGTAAGACATGTGTGTGAAGCTGGACACTTGGGAGCATGCTAGTGTATACTTTCTTATTCGACCACACTTGACCGGCATCGATAGAGGGTCGACCAATGGAGTTGACGGAGGAGATTGTGTGTGCTATCATGTTTACCATTCATGACATCATCATAATAATGAGAGATGGAAAGATACAAGATTGATCAAGTAATAGTGCGAAGAGTTGTTCAACGCTACCAAGTGGGATCATGCATGTGATCTCGTGGTATGTTAAGTAGTTGTCCATATAGCTTTTGTGAACTAACCGATGATATATGTGGGTGGTGGTCATAATTGTTGAGATTTGCAAGTTCTAGATGGTCATTTCGTTGAGATCATGTGCTCGAAGCATGCCATCCACTGGAGATAAAGGTCAAGTGAAGTCGGTCCGAGGAGAAGCTTTCCCATATTTGTTTCTGGGGGAGTAAGTTGGAAGTCTTCACCGAGCGAAGCGTGGTCAAGAAAAGGCGGTTCACCTTGAGGAGGCTAAGATCGTCATCATGTAATTCAAGTGGATTGTGCGATGCAAAGGTATGACCTTGAACTGGTTTCTATTTTACCGGTCCCATGATGTTTGTTGGGAAACCGGGTTATATAGGATAGACAACCGTGCTATCCAGAGGGCTCTCGAGTGAGTAGCTTGATCGTATTGTTCTATAGAGTTCAAACCTTTGCATCCTTGGCATCATATTTATTGGTTCTTATTTTTGCTTTATCGTTGTGTAGCCTTGGTGCTTTTCTTGTTCATCATGACAAGCTCATGTCTTTCGAGAACGAGATTTGCCTGCTTTCGTCTATTACGTTTTCGATGTTGAAGAAATGTACCGGTCCATGTTTGACAAAGGGTCCACACCTCTTCGTGTGTGGTATTTTCTCTATTTCTTCTTCTCAAGATTTTCACTTTCTGCTGGGTACTTATCGCAATTATCTTTCCAACAAAATTAGTTTCATCTCAATCGGCGTTTCTTTTCAAAAGTCATCAAAATTCTTTACGGGAGGTCATCTATGATGGTCTAGGTAGGAAAAACAATTCAATCAAGGCATAGAAAAGGTACTTATTGATGTGTTTATGTGAAATGTTGAGTTAAAATGGGTATTATAGGGTTTGAGAGTCCAGTATGTGTACGAACATATATATGAGTAACAAAATGGAGAAAACATTGAACAACAAGTTGTGTGCCCTTGTCTACGGAGAAGAAAGCTGTACAACCCCAACTTTAAAATGGTAGATATCAACGAGTTTGTGTAGAAAATGAGCACCAAAGTGTGTATTCTAAAGTTTCGGCACAAATTCTCAAAATAGTCCCGTATATGATCTTCGTACATGGTAAGACATGTGTGTGAAGCTGGACACTTGGGAGCTTGCTATTGTATACTTTCTTATTCGACCACACTTGATCGGCGTCGATAGAGGGTCGACCAATGGAGTTGAAGGAGGAGATTTTGTAGGAGAGATGGAAAGATACAAGATTGATCAAGTCATAGTGCAAAGAGTTGTTCAACGCTACCAAGTGGGATCATGCATGTGATCTCGTGGTATGTTAAGTATAGCGTTGAACCTGGAGGTTTGAAACCGCGCTCAACATGCTCCGCAAATATCACTACTTCTCCTGGTTGAGGGTTGGGGATTACTTCCTCACCAGCCGCTCGCCATTCGCATTGATCTTTTGGTGGAAGAAGGCCGCAGGCAGTTAGGGATTCCAAAAAATCCTCGTCGATCCACGAGCCTTCCCAGTTGCACTTGCGGCGAGACATTCTCTCAGATTAATGGAGATCTCCACCAAAGGATTGTGAGAACGAGAAGCGGAATTGGAGGCGGCGGAAAAGGGGCAGCGGATGCGTAATGCAGGTCTTGATGCAGAACGCTGGAAAAAACGATGAGCCGGGATAAATAGCTCAGGCGTGGAAGACGTTCAGATCTGGGAATCAACCGTCAAGGCAGGTTAAGTCGCGCTATTGAGTCGCCGAGAAGAGTTATAAGCCGCAGATTGGCAGTATGAAAATTGGAGTTCAGCTGGGATAATTCATGTGCGCGGTTCAGTGGTTCGTTAAGACGGAGAAGCCTTCACTCGAAATCCAAGCTAAACTTGGGGGCTAATGTCGGGGGAATACTTTCTGGATTAACCCGCGGCCCAGTGCGACTTACTTTACTCGCACAGACAAAAGCCCACTTGGGAACAAGCCCGGTATTGAACCGCCATAAGGGGAAAGATCTAGAAGACGTATCCCGGAGGACGTGAAGACCAAGTAGTCTCCAAATAGGCCTCTGTGTACGTATTCCTTGTGGGGAAAGTTTCCTTTGTAACTTGGCGAGCCTCTGTGTATATAAAGAGGACTCGCAGGACTTAGAGGGTCAAGCCCTAAAACCTTAGATCATACGGCGACTACCAGATCGGATCGCCTCCATTGTAACACCTCGATTATCATATCAACACCAATCTAGGTTAGGCAGGAAGTAGGTCTTTTACCTCACATTGAGGGGGCCGAACCTGGGTAAATCTGTGTTGATCTTTGTTCCTGCGATTCCAAGCTCGGAGATGATTGACTCGCGTAATCCCACACCTATGAAGTCATCTATGACACCTGACGTGACAAACCCACGACAGGTGCGTCTCGGAATATCCGAGCTCAGCAACCATGGCGGGCGAAGACGACCACGGTGAGACAACGGCGAGGCTACGGCGAGAGAGGAAGGGAGATGAGGTCCAGAGAGATGGCGTGCTCACCCTCGTCTCAGGGATGTGCTCGGGAGGACCGGAGATAGACGGCAGCGGTGGGAATCGACCGGCGACGAGACGGCCGTGGTCGGAGAAGAACTGGCGACGCCGGCGATTCAGGGACCCCCGGTTCTATTCCTCCGGTGTAGAGGAAGCAGGCGAGGCGGCGGAACTTCCTGTGCTCCTCGATTCATCAAGGGTGGCTCGGAGCGACGGCGCCGTGCTCGACAATGGCGGCGGCGGTGCAGCCGAGCGGAGAGGATGAGAGAGAGGGAACGGCAGGAAAATATCTCGAGGGGGAGAGAGAGAGCTGCCACGGGGTGGTCTTCTTCTCCTCACAGTGCGGCAGGAGGGCGAGGGGGCCCCATGGCGAGCTCGGTGACGAGCTGGTCCGGCGGGAGCTGCGCGCGCGGTCGCTACAGAACGAGGAAGAAGACGATCTTGCAAAAACCCCCTCGCAAACTTTTTACCATCACGGATAGGTCCTTTCCTCTTTTATTAATAAAACCAGCAGCATTTCCTTGATTTTATTGAGGCACTTAAACTTTTTAGAAAAATTTGAGAAAATTCTTGTGGCCTCCCAACAGCATGTAGAAGCACCACAAAAATTGGGGTTGCAAAATAAATTAGTTTTGACAACATTTGTTCATAGGGTTGACTTAGGGATTTTTGGGTAATTTGAAAAGTAGAAGAATACCCTAGGGATTTTAGAGCAAGTTCAAAATAGGATTTTGAACTCTTGGAACTTCCTTGACGAGTATAAAATGTCAAAGTAATTTTGCTTTACAAGTTGAGGGCCTTCCTTGTTTTGAGATTTTGTTTAAACAAGTTTAGCATTTTGTTTTCCAATGTTGCCAACCCAATTTTGTGTGTTGTTTAGCAACTTAATATGGATGCCTGATGCAATCCAACACAAAAGTGAAAATTTTACTCTGGTTTTTAGGTTCTCGAACTTTGGGCTGTTACAATTCTACCCCCCTTACAGGAATCTCGTCCCGAGATTCTAAGAGTGCGGAAAGAAGTCGGGATACTCCTCACAAAGACTAGACTCTCTTTCACAAGTTGCTTCTTCCTCGGAATGGTGAGACCACTGAATTTTGAGGAACTTGGTAGTCTTGTTACGGGTCTTCCTTTCGGCTTCATCTAGGATACGGATAGGATGCTCGCGATAAGTAAGATCTTCCTTGAGATCTAGCTCCTCATGATTGACTCCATGGATAGGATCTTTAAAACACCGGCGAAGTTGGGAAACATGGAACACATCATGTACATTTGGGAAGATGACCGGTAACTCCAATTTATAAGAAAGATCTCCTCGCTTGGCCAGAACGGTGAAAGGACCAACATAGCGAGGGGCCAATTTCCCTTTGATACCGAAGCGGCGAACGCCACGAAGGGGAGAGATGCGGAGATAAGCTTTATCACCAATTTCATAGTGGATTTCCTGATGGTGCTTATCATAGTAGCTCTTCTGCCTAGACTGAGCAATCTTCAGATTCTCTCTTATGATTCTAACCTTCTCCTCAGCTTCATTGATCATATCTGGACCAAAGAGTGCCCTCTCTCCGGTCTCGGACCAATTTAGAGGAGTGCGGCATTTTCTTCCATTGAGAACCTCGAATGGAGCCATGCCAAGACTAGCTTGATAGCTATTGTTGTAGGAGAACTCCGCGAAAGGGAGATACTTTTCCCAACCCTTGCCGAAAGAGATTACACATGCCCGAAGCATGTCTTCCAGAACTTGGTTCACTCTTTCGGTATGACCATCAGTTTGAGGGTGGTAGGCGGTACTAAAGTTAAGATGGGACCCCATAGCAGTTTGGAAACTCTGCCAGAATTTGGATACAAAGATACTTCCACGGTCCGATATGATCCTCAGAGGGAGCCCATGCAATGGAACGATACGAGCCATATACAAGTTAGCAAGTTGACTTGCCCGTATATCATCACGGACTGGTAGGAAGTGAGCAACCTTGGACAGACGATCAATGATTACCCAGATTGCATTGTTGCCCTTAGGGGATCGGGGAAACCCGGTGATGAAGTCCATACCGATTTCATCCCATTTCCACTCCGGGACTGCGATAGGGCGAAGAGTGCCGGGTGGCCTTTGATGTTTAGCCTTTACCCGTCGACAGGTGTCGCATTCAGCAACATACTTGGCAATTCCTCGTTTCATCCGAGTCCACGAGAATTGTGGTCGAAGGTCTTGGTACATTTTGGTACTACCGGGATGAATAGAGAGAGGTGATTCATGAGCTTCTTGGAGGATCAGCTCCCTCAATTTTCGTTTCTTTGGCACTACCAAGCGGTCACCAAAATAAACAACTCCGGATTCATTGACAGAAAAACATTTGGCCTTCCCGCTAGCAATATTCTCCTTGATTTTTAGAATACCCTTGTCACGGGTTTGAGCTTCCTTAATCTGGTCTACAAGAGTAGATTTGATCTCCAGATTTGCAAGGTAGCCAGAGGGAACCATTTCTAAGTTCAAACGAGAGAACTCTTCATGGAGGGCAGGTTGGGCCTTTTCAATCATCAGATTGTTGCAATAAGACTTCCGACTTAGCGCGTCAGCCACGACGTTTGCTTTGCCGGGTTGATAGTTCAGACTCACATCATAGTCATTGATTAACTCCAACCAACGCCTTTGCCTGAGATTTAAATCCGGCTGGGTGAAGAGGTACTTCAGACTCTTGTGATCCGAGAAAATCTCGCAACGGTTACCAAACAGGTATGGTCTCCATTGCTTCAAAGCATAGACCACCGCGGCAAGTTCTCGATCATGAGTAGGATAATTGTGCTCATGCGGCTTAAGTTGGCGAGAAGCATATGCCACCACATGGCCATCTTGCATTAGCACACAGCCCAAGCCTTGCTGAGAGGCGTCACAGAAGATGACGAAATCCTTGCTTGTGTCCGACAGGACAAGCACAGGAGCGGAGGTGAGTTTGGCTTTCAGTGTTTTGAAGCTCTCTTCAGCTTCGGCCGTCCATACAAACTTTTTATCCTTCTTGAGAAGGTCAGTCATGGCCTTTGCTATCTTGGAGAAACCTTCGATGAATCGGCGGTAGTAACCTGCCAATCCGAGAAAGCTACGGATGTCCTTGACTGACATTGGAGTTTTCCAATCCAAAATGGACTGAATCTTGTCGGGAATGACAGCCACACCATTAGCGGATATCACATGACCAAGGAAGACAAGATTAACCAACCAGAACTCACACTTGGAGAACTTGCACTACTAGGAAACTGCCTTTCTATGGACAGGCTTTTTGTGGCGCACCAAAAAGTCCATGCGCCACTAAAAAGATTCTGTGGAGCATACCAACTGGTGCGCCACAGAAAGTGTGACGCTTTTGTGGAGCATCCGGGGGCCATGCGCCACAGAAAGCATGCATTCTGTGGCGCACCAGAAGGGGTGCGCCACAGATAGCCTGTGGGCCCTACCTCCAACCTTTGAATTTCGAATTCTGGGGTCCTTTCTGTGGCGCATGAGCACAGATGCGCCACAGAAATATACATTTCTGTGGCGCATCTGTCCTCATGCGCCACAGAAAGCTTGGCGGGGCCCACACCAATGATTGGTGGGACAGTAATTCTGTGGCGCATGGGCCCACATGCGCCACAGAATGTCAACTTTCTGTGGCGCATGTGGGCCCATGCGCCACAGAATTACTGTCCCAGATGTACAAAAGGGGAAAGGCCCCCCTTTCCCTACCCATTTGCTCTTCTTCCTCCTCCACCTAGCTCGTGTTCCTCCTCCCTCCCATCCCATTTTGCTCACTCTTTTCTCCATTTTTTGTAGTTAAACCTATTTTGGTTGATAGATAATTGTTGAGAACCGGGAGGCTCCCCATATATACTCTCCTCCTCTCTCCCCCATCTCTTTTCCTCCCACACACTCTCTCGTCCATCGCGGTCACGTCTCGGCAACGAATCTACTAGGTGAGGAAAGTTGGATGGACATGCATATGCATGTTTGTATGTTGTGTATGTGAAGCTTGTGTGTTGTGCATGAATTGGTCCGGAAGAAACTTTTTGTTGTTGCTTGTGCCGGCGTGGTGCATGGATGTTTGTATGTTGTGTATGTGAAGCTTGTGTGTTGTGCATGAATTGGTCCGGAAGAAACTTTTTGTTGTTGCTTGCGCCGGCGTGGTGCATGGATGTTTGCCGAAATGTTGATTAATTTCCATTTCGGCAAATTTTTGCACCACCCATATGTCATACTTTTAAGAGAGGTCATGCCGAATTTTTTCGGCGACCTTGCATGCATGTGTGTTTCAGTTTGTGCATGTTGCGGTTCTAATTATCATATATATACTCTTGTCTCTGCTCTATGTATACCGCGTAGTCAACCATGGTCATCATGATGAGCTCCGGTCGAATCAGAAGATACAAGGAAGAAGCGAAGGCGGACATGATTCGGTTCAACAGAAGCCAGATAAGATGTCCATGTCGAAGATGCAAACTTGTGAGGTGGATCGACCCTGATTCTGGACAATTGGAGGATCACCTGCTCAGGCGTGGTTTCATGCTGGAACAAGATCATCGTCATGACGAAGGAGATGTCGGCGGACAAGATCATCATCATGACGAAGGAGATGCCGGCGGAGAAGATCATCATCATGACGAAGGAGATGCCAGCGAACAAGATCATCATGACGAAGAAGATGCCGGCGGACAAGATCATCATCATGACGAAGGAGATGTCGGCGGACAAGATCATCATCATGACGAAGGAGATGCCGGTGGTGGCGCGAACACGCAGACCCCGCTAACTTCGGCCTTGCAGGACGCTCATGTTCAAGAACTGCTCCTCAAGGGACGAGCAACGCCAGAGCTGCGGCCAGAGAGAAAGCCAAGCTGGCGCAAATGGAGATAGACGGGAAGACTCCGTTGTATCCTGGGTGCCGGCCCCAGGATACGCGTTTGCAAGTAACGCTTGATGCTCTGGAGATGAAGGCGGGAAACAGATGGACCGACGTGAGCTTCGACAAGAACATGAAATTCATGCACGATATTCTCCCCGAGGGGAACACATTGCCAAGTAGTATCGAGGAGGCCAAGAAAGTCGTGTGCCCTCTTGACCTACCGCACGTCAAATACCACGCCTGCATCAATGATTGCGCCATTTATCGGGGCGATTACAAGGACATGACCACATGTCCGGTGTGCGGCCACGGACGGTACAAGAGTGGGAGCAAGAAAAATCCTCGAAAAGTGGTATGGTACTTTCCTATCACTCCCCTTCTGCAGCGGTGGTTCGTGGACCCTAAGGAAGCAAAGCTCATGCAATGGCACGCGGAAAGGAAGAAGCCCGAAGAAGATCCGGAGAAGGGCACCATCCTGACACACCCTGCAGACGCTAGCAATTGGGAAGCATTGGACATCGCCTTCAAAGATTTTGGGGGCGACACAAGGAACGTCAGGCTGGGTATGAGCACCGATGGACTCAATCCGTTCGGCAACCAGAGTAGCACACATAGCACCTGGCCCGTGTTTGTATGGCCTTACAACCTTCCCCCGTGGTTGTGCACGAAGCAAAAGTACATACACATGAGTATTCTCATTCAGGGGCCGAAACAACCTAGTATCGACATACATCTGTATCTCGAGCTGTTGAAAGAGGAGTTAGAAACGCTATGGAAGACGCCAGCCCGTACGTGGGACGCCTACACTAAAGATTATTTCGATATGAGAGCCGCGTTGCTCACGACGGTGCAGGACTATCCTGGATGCTCATATGTATCGGCCCAGGTGGGATCCCGCATATCTAGCTACCAAGGGATCTCGGGTCTTCGAAAACCGTGTACCCAGGGGCACGAAGGTGGCTTCGCATGGAGCACCCGTGGAGAAAACGCGGTGATTTGTTCGATGGTCAAGACGAGCTCGAAACAGAACCGCGCCCGAGGAGCGGCACAAATCGACGAGCTTTTGAAAAATTGGGAGGAGTGCCCTGCGCCGGGAAAAAGCGACCGAGGGTAGATCCGCTGCTGGGTGTATGGAAAGCGAGGTCTGTTTTCCACGACTTGGAGTACTGGAAGGTCCTCCACACGCCCATAGCCTCGATCTAATGCACATTACGAAGAATGTTACCGAGAGTCTTCTTGGCACTCTTTCGAACATGCCGGAAAAGACCAAGGATGGGACGAAAGGAAGATACGATCTGAAATGGCTTGGCATCAAGAAAGATCTTCAGGCCCCCGATAGTGATGATGATGATGATGATGATGATGACCAGACGGCAGGGACTCAAGGTCGCCGCAAAAGGGTAAAGAAGAACGCGGTGGTGCTTCCCGCTGCCTGCTTCACTATGAGTACGGAGGAGCTCGAGCAGTTTTACAGGTGCCTCCTAGGAGTCAAATTTCCTTACGGTTACGCGGGGAAGATAAGCAGATATCTGGACAGAACGAAGAAGAGGTTCAGCGGGATGAAGTCTCACGATTATCACGTGCTGATGACGCAGATACTTCCCGTTGCGATCCGAGGGATAATGGACTAGCACGTCCGTGATACGCTGTTTGGCCTTTGCAACTTTTTCGACGTCATCAACAGGAAGTCGATCGGCGTGAGGCAGCTCCACAGGCTACAGGAGGAGATCGTAGTGATACTATGCGAGCTCGAGATTTACTTCCCGCCCGCATTCTTTGACATCTGCGTGCATCTCCTTCTCCATGTCGTTGATGACATCCTACAGCTCGGGCCGATGTTCCTGCACTACATGATGCCGTTCGAAAGGCAGAACGGTGTCATGAAAGGATACGTTCGCAACAGGGCCCGTCCAGACGCAAGCATGGCCAAGGGCTTTCTAACCTACGAGTGCATCTCCTTCTGTCAGAGTTATCTAAGCACCGAGAACCAGGATGTTGGTCTGCCCACCAGGACGCACCTCGGCAGGCTCGATGGATTTGGTCACCGCGAGGGCTACCGCTCACTCCCTGTCGACATTGTTGGTCAACGCGATGACTTTGACAGGGCTCACCGGGTCGCGCTACAACACTTACAATTGATCGAACCTTGGGTGAAAGAGCACAAAAGCTTAATCGAGAAGAATTACATCGACCTAGGCCAGCCGAGGAAGAAGGGAGACGTAACCAGAGAGCACAACTCTAGCTTCACGAGTTGGTTCAAGAAAAGGCAACTGCTTGAAGCACAGCACAAAAAGCCATCTACGGAAGATGAAAAAGTCATATTCTCCTTATCACAGGGCCCCGGGCACAACATAAGGACCTATCAGTCGTACGACATCAGCGGTTTCAGATTCTGCACCGAGGAAAACGACAGGAATAGCGAATATCAAAACTCAGGAGTAACTATGCTATCCTACGGTGATGACGAGGCTACTGTCAAGCAAAGATACTTCGGAAGGATCGAGGAGATATGGGACCTCAACTATTGTGGAGAGTCGGTGCCAATGTTCCGTGTGAGATGGGCCAAGGACGTCGTCAAAGAAGGCCGGTATTTCACCACCATGGTAATACCCGATGCCAAATCGAAGAACGCCTCCGCGAAAAATGAGCCATGGGTACTCGCTAGCCAAGTTGAGCAATGCTTCTTCATTACCGACCCGTCAAAGCCTAGCCGTGTTGTCGTGAGGAGGGGCAAGAGGAGCATCATCGGAATGGAAGGAGATGCCAACGAGGAAGACTTGGACAAGAACGGCGATCCGAAGATCGAGGAGGAATTCGACAAGTACTTCGACATGCCTACTACTAGTAGAGAAAGAAGGAAGACCTCCCTACCTACTAAAGGTTGTCCGTTCACGCGAAGAAATCTCAAGGTGTCCGGCCTAAAGTACTCAACCGCCAAGAAGGGAAAGAAGAGATGCTAGCTCGGAACCGGCCGGGAAAGAAGAAATCTCGAAGAAGACTTTTTTGGTGTATTATATATAATTTGTTTGTGTGTGTGAGACAACAAGCATATCTATGTATTTTGATATGGCACAAGTTATAAAGAATAACAAATGTGTGTTCTTTCTTTAAATTTAATATAAAAAAATTAAAAGAAAAAAAAATGTGGGAAACCAGGATTCGAACCTGGCAGGTTCCTGAAATTTGCCCACACTAACCACTGGGCCATGCGCCTGTTATTGTCAAATAACTGTCAGCAAGTTTTTTAACAATTCCAGCCACAAAATTCTGTGGCGCACCCCCCAGTAGATGCGCCACAGAATCTGTGATTCTGTGGCGCATCCCGCTGAAGCCGTGCGCCACAGAATTCCTGTGTCCCACTTACATGTGGCCCCGCCCGCCGGCCTCTCTCCCTTCTCCTGTGCAAATTCCCCAATTCAACCAACACCGCGCGCGCGCTCTCGTTCTTGACCAACACCGCCGCCGACCACCGCCGCTCGACCGCCCTCGCCGTCCTCGCCGTGGACGCTCCGGCCGCCCTCGCCGTTGACGTCTCCCTCTCTCCCTGCTCTCCCCCTCGCCCTGCTCTCGCCGTCGCCCCTCCCGCCTCTGCCTTCCACACGGACGCCCCTCGTCGCCGCCTGGAGCTCGCCCCGAGCACTGCCGCCGACGAGAGCTCGCCGCCCCTCTGCCACGAGCACCGAGAGCACGCACTGCCTGGTCTCCTCTCCCTCCTAGCACCGAAGGTGAGCCCCTCCTCCTCTCCCTGGTCTCCTCTCCCTCCTAGCACCGAAGGTGCTTGTGCAAATTCCTTAGTCAATTTAGGTTAGTTTCTAGTTGATTTCAGTTGCTGTTAGGTTAGTTGTTAGTTTAGGTTAGTTTCTAGGTTAGTGCTGCTAGGTTAGTTGCTAGGTTAGTTTAAAATTTTGCTAAGTTAGTTGCTTGCTTAGGTTAGTTGCTTGCTGTTGCTATTAGGTGCTGCTGCTGTTAGGTGCTGCTTAGTTTGTTGCTTGCTAAATTAGGTGCTGCTGAATTATGTTAGTTGCTTGCTAAATTAGTTGCTATATTAGGTGCTGCTAGGTTAATTAGGTGCTGCTAGGTAGTTGTTGCTGTTATAGGTTAGTATTTTTGACAGTAGCTAGGTTAGTGGCAATAGCTAGCTAGGTTAGTTGCTAGGTCTCCCTATTTTTAAGGTTAAGTTTAATTAACTAATGCATTTTTTTGCCGTATGCAGGAAATTTAGAAGAACCTCCACGTTCTTTCTGGTGAGATGTCGATGTGGTGATGCCACGTATGTGTGTGAGATACTGTGGATGTGGATGATACTCCATATGTGCATGTGTGTGGATGTGGATGATACTCCATATATGTGCATGTGTGTGGATGTGGATGTGGATGATACTTCATATGTGCATGTGTGTGGATGTGGATGTGTGTGAGATATTGTGGATGTGTGTGGATGTGGATGTGCATGTGTGTGGATGTGGATGATACTCCATATGTTGTTTGTTGCCGGCCGGAGATGCCGGCGAAGATGTGTGGATGTGTGAAATATATGCAGGTACCCCGAGACCCTTGAGATTGCCGGAATGTCGATTAACTTCTGTTCCGGCAAATTCGGGTACTCCATATGTCCTTTTTTAGCAAAAGTCATGCCGAATTTTTTCGTGAAATTTAGCATGACTTTGCTAAAAAAAGGACATATGGGGTATTGCGACTAATGCATGGGCCGGGGTATCTTAATTAGTACTAATTAAGTGATTAATTTTTGTTGTACTAACTGTTTGCCTCTTTTTAATGCAGTGCAAACATGTCGGCCGACGCTTCTAAGCGCATGAGCGTCGAACAAGAAGCTAGAGAAAAGAACCAGTCGTTCTGGGAGGTGGAGGATGCCGCCGCCACTAGTGGCGCCGAGCGTCCCGACGATGAGCAAGAGGGACAGGAGGACGACCCCGAATACAACGTAGAAGGTGGTGAGGATGACACCACCACCTCCGATGGCGGCAACCACACGGATAGTGACCTTGGCGGCAGCAACCCGGCCAACCCGGCCGCTCCGAAGAAGAAGAAGCAAAGGAAGGATAGGACACCGCAATCGGTCGACAATGCCACGGACGTGTTCACTGAGGTCACGGCAAGTGGCCAACCAGTGGCGCCTGAGAAACTTGCCGCAGGGTACGGCATGCAACTAGGGTGCATCCTTCGGGAAAGCGTGTCGATCAACACGAAGGACCTCAGAAGCAAAGCTAATGAGGCTTTGGTCGAACACCTCCTCAAGAGGGTTCACCAACGATACACGTTCCCGCTGCCGCTAAACAAAAAGGTGGACAGTTTAGCCATCACGAAGATGAGCACCGCCTTGAGCAGCTGGAAAACCGGGTGAAGAACAAGATTGGGAGCGGTGCCAGCTGGGAGGAGATTAGGAAAAAAGAGCCGCACATCACCGAAGAAGAGTTCGAGGAATTCAACTTGTTCCTTAAAATCTGAGGAGGCTGAAAAATGGACCAAGTGGGGGAAGGACATGCGGGAGCTGAACTTAGGTAACCACCATTTGGGAAGCGGCGGTTACCGAGGGAAAAAGCCCATTTGGGAGAAGGAGGATAGAGAGATTGCACGTCTTGGAAAAGAAAACCATTGGGAAAAAATCTTAGACGAGCAGACCAGGAATTTTGTCCGGTCCCGCTACTATCTCGACTGGGAGACTGGGGAATTCGTTACCGATTATGAGGATGTGAAGGAATTCCAGAAAAAGCTGGTAAGGGAATTTAATTACCACATATATATATCTCAAAGTCCATTGCGTTGATGTAATTAGATAACAAAGCCAAATTTCTAAGTGGGTTCACCTTTGTATGCAGGAGGAAGAGTTGCAGGCCGGCCCATCGTCCCAGGGGTCGACGGAACCGTGGGACACGACTTTCAACAGGGCGATGAACGTTTACAGGGAAAGGGACAAGTCGGCGCCGCCGAGATCAGCTGGCCGTGTGACCGGCTTTGGTACGAGCATGAAGTTCACAGAGTACTATAGCTCGGACGGCGGCGCGATGAAAAAGGAGAGGAAGAAGACGACCAAGGATAGAGCCGAGGTTGTGGAGCTAAAGAAGAAGGTGGAGTCACTGGAGAAGGAAAAAGTGGACTCCACCACGGTTGACAAGTTAGTGACCGACAGGATCCGGAGATGTTTCCCCCTGCGTTATTGGAGGGGATAGCTGCCTGGAATGCGGGAGGTCAACAAGGGCCGATCTACGTGCCCAGCTTCTCCGGCAGCAACTCCACCATGAACCCGCAGAACCTGTCGCCGGACATGGTGACCCCGCCGCCGCCCAACGCCGCGGCGCAGCCGCCGCTCCCTTTGGTCGCACCGACGCCCCCTACGGCACCGGCACCCGAGAATAAGAGTCCGGCCGCCGGCACCGGCGCCCGGTCTCGACATTAGCCGAGTTGGATGCCATCACCAAGGTAACTAATTAGTTAGTCCGCGTCATATTCTATAACTATGCCTGATTTGATGACTGCCATCTCATGATGATGCCCAACATGTGTTGTTTTGACTCAGGACTCCCCTTGCATACTCCTGCATAGGGTAGAGGCCGGCGGCGAGTTGAAGGAAGTTGGTGCGGGCATTATCATACAACCAAAGAGCCGCGAAATCCACCACGCTAGAATGGACGAGGCTTATATGAAGGTCAAGGTAGTTACGGTACTGTCTGCGTTTTTCGACATGGACCCCCCCGTTCAACCTCCGGGAGCCGATGAGCACTTGGTCTTTGGAAAGTGCCCCGGCTGGCCCACGCCATGGCCGAAGAACCAGATTCGTCTTGGGGGGGTCTTGTTGATGAGGGCCCAAGACGCAACACCGGCGCCACCTCGAAGTTCCGGGTCAACCCGATCCGTCCCCCGAAGCCCTCGAAGACTGCAGCCGTCGCCACCGCCCGGAAGGAACCGGCGGTCGTCGCCACCACCAACCGCCACTTAAAACTGTTGGGAGCGTCTGAACCACAACCGTCCCAATTAGGCAACGCCTCTGCACCTCAAGTTGTTGATGGCAACGACGACGGTGATGATGAGCATGTCGACATCGACGCCTTCCTAAACACTGGCGCCAGAGAAGACATATACATGCCTCCTGTGGATGACGAACCACCCTTTCGTGATCACGCCGATCAACCTGCTCGTCCCACTACAGTCACGCAGCGCCTGACCTTCCAGGGTTTATCTCAAGAGACGCCTCCAGCGACCGGCGATGAAGCTCTAGACAAACCGACTACCGTTTTCACCCCTGGCACACTACGGAATACGGTTCGCGCGGGGCTTCCAGGGCAGGCGAAGAACCAGAAGCACAGGAAGAGGAAGGGAGGCGCCTCTTCGAGCCAGCCTCCTATGATTGTCCGGGGTCGTGAAGACTTGGTACCACCCCGTCCGGATGGCATTGCGCACCGACTTCATGAAGCTGGTAAACCGATACTGCCTCCGGAGATGCTCTGCATGGCATATGGACACATGCACGTTTTGCATCAATCTATCCTGCATCTAGAGGGCCTCCTTCTTAAAGACAAGCATCCAAATTACCCGGTGTTCATTGTCCAAGTGCCAATGGATGATGAGTTCGACTTCGTCCGTGAAGCCCCCGCGGATGTGTTCTTCATAGCGTACGAGGACGTCTTCCATCTATTTCACCAAAACCGGCTGAACTATAACTTGGTCCGCCTATACGCGCTCAATGAGGCGAGGAGGATCTATAGAGATAATCTCCAGCTCGTCGCGGTAGCGGATCCCTACTACATGCGTGACAGCCAGCTGGTGGAAGGATCAAGGACACGGACCATGGCGACGGAGCACCTCGAGAGGTTCATGCTGGAAAACAAGAGGAAGAACAGCCTTCTTCTGCCTTTCTTTCCCGAGTAAGTACACACATCCGCTCGCCGCCGTCGTAACTTATGCTTTCTTATCGATTTCTTCCATTATTGCTGATCCTTTCCAACATTCCGTTTCAATTGTGTTGAGCAGGGACACGTTCTGCGTCCTCATCGTCCTAAACCCGAGGTGGTCCGTTGCCACTTATTTCGACTCGGATAGTAGGAGGAAGAAAGACTACACCAGAATAAAGGGTGTTCTCGATGATGCTATCGAGGGCTACTATCAAAAGGGAGGCGCCTTCGAAAATAAGGCCGAAGTTTTTACGAAAGACAACAAGCACCGGTTCAAGCATGTGACCGAGTTTCCTTGCCTCAAGCAGCAGCCTGGCAGCAAGAAGGATGCCTTGTACGCCCTCCGGTTCCTTAAAGGGTATGTCCGAGATGCTGAGCAATTGAGGATGCCATCTTGTATGCGAGAATGGGTCAAAAATGACGATAGGCTCACCGATGCTGATCTTAGAGAAGACTTCCATCGCATCGTGACAAAGTTATCGGAAATCATCGTCGATGATGTCAACACATCAGGGGGGGCCTTCAACTACCGCGGCCGAGGTAGGATGTATCCACTTAGATGAATAAATCATGCATACTCTATTTATATTACTAACCAATATATATCCCAATCCATCTCCAGGGTTGCATCAGAGGGACATCGAAAAACGCCTAGAGTTGCAGAGTGACAACAGGACGTGGATGACGAAAGAGATGTATAAACCGTTCCCGGCGCCGCTCCCCAAGAAGAAGGCTTCATGATCGTCGTGCTCCTGCTCTTGCTCACCATCATCGCCGATGTACTCTATTCGATCATATAGTGTAGGCGGTGAACACTTCATCTGTAACATGTGAAACTTTTGTATCAACATTTGTGTAAAAATTCCGCACTTGTCACTCGATCTATATGTATGTTATCTCGGGCCGGATATAAGTAATGCGATGACATAGTACTGTGTTTGTTTTAATATACCTGTCAAAATATATTGTTGTTTCTGTTATATCTGCATAAATACTGTAATATACATGTATTTCTGTAATATATCTGTATTTGTATAGCGGGCAGCAGTAAATTGCCAAATCCTGTACATACATTCTGTGGCGCACCAAGTTTTTTCTGTGGCGCACCCTTTTCTGTGGCGCACCCTTCTCTAGTGCGCCACTAAATAAAATTTCTGTGGCGCATTGTCAACGGTGCGCCACAGAATGTGGGATTTCTGTGGCGCATCCCAGGTGCGCCACAGAATGTGGATTTTTGTGGCGTGATGTCTATGGCGCATGCCCCATGCGCCACAGAATCACAAAACTGGTGCGCCACTAAAAGGGTTATCCCTACTAGTGTTGGCATAGAGGCGGTGTTCTCGAAGTCGTGTCAGAACCAACCGAAGATGTTCGGCATGCTTTTCATCGGTTTTGGAATAAACGAGGATGTCATCAATGTAAATGACAACAAACTTGTCAAGATAATCCATGAAGACGGAGTTCATGAGCCTCATGAAAGTAGCTGGAGCATTGGTGAGGCCAAAGGACATGACGGTATACTCATATGAGCCATAACGAGTAACAAATGCCGTCTTTGGGATATCCTCCTTTCTGATCTTGATCTGATGGTATCCTGACCTCAGATCCATCTTGGAGAATACTGTTGCACCAGCTAACTGATCCAACAGATCATTGATGCGAGGAATAGGGTACTTGTTCTTGATTGTCACCGCATTCAACGGTCGATAGTCAGAGACTAGACGTGGCACGGTAGAATCTCTCTTCTTTACAAAGAGTACCGGACAACCCCAAGGTGAACTGCTAGGCTGGATGAAATCCGTCGCTAACAGCTGATCAATTTGCTCTTTCAACAGAGCCAACTCTTCCATCGGCATACGGTAGGGTTCTTTGGAAATCGGAGCGTACCGGGAAGTAGATCTATGACAAACTCCACACTTCGGTCAGGAGGCATGCCAGGCAATTCTTTCGGGAACACATCCGGGTAGTCACACACCACGTGTATGTCCTGGATTTCAGGAGGGGATTCGCCTTCCATAAAGCAAAGGAGGATCTCAGGTGAGTTGGGTATGATTGAACATGGAGGTCTTGACAGTGCAGACCAATACTTAACACTGTCGCCGGAAGAAGTGGTCACGGTGATGGTCTTGGCAGCACAGTCGAGATTAGCCCGGTATTTGGCCAGCCAGTTCATGCCCAGTATGACATCAATGCCACTTGACCTCAGAGCTACCAAAGCGAAAGGAAAAGAGTAGTAACCTATGGTAATCTGGACCTCAGGAGTAACACCATCGGTTCGCCATTTGGAGCCAGGTGTGGAGATCACCAAGGGATGGCTCATCTTCTCGAACGGTATGTTGTGGTCTTTCGCAAAGGCTATAGAAATGAATGAATGCGATGCTCCCGAGTCAAACAAAACGGTAGCTGAATTGCCGTTGATTCGTAACTCACCCATGAGAACGCCCGGGTCCTCTTCGGCTTCTTCAGCAGAGACGTGGTTCAGGCGACCACGCACAATAGGTCCAGCCTTGCCAGCCGGTGTGGCAGGGGCTCGTGCAGGAGTTCCCGTGATAGGGGCCTTCTGGGGGCACTCCCTGGAGTAGTGGCCAGCCTGGACACAGGTGTAGCAGGTGAGTCCAGGTGGAGCGGTTAGCTGAGGATGATACCCACTTCCGCTTGACCCAAATGTCGAAGTAGTGGGGCGCGGAGGTGGTGGCCTGTATCCCGTGGCCCTAGGCATAAATGGAGCATGCGGCACAACGCTGTAGGGCACAAACACCCTGCGCTTCTTGCTCTCAGAACCCGAGGAACTCTGGTGGTCCCCATGTGCGGGCCTCTTGGAAGCCTCAAGTTCCTTTCTTCCCTGCTCAAGAGTAAGAGCCTGGTTGAACAGCTCCTGGTAGGTCTAGAACCTGAAGGGCAACAACTCATAGCGGAGCTGCGGCGAAAGACCCTTGCGGAACAGCTCTTGCTTGTCAGCATCAGTGGTCACGTCCCTTGGGGCGTAACGAGAGAGATGGTTGAATTCACAACCATAAGTGCGGAGGTCCATACGCCCCTGTTGCAAGTCCAGGAACTCCCTCCTCTTCAAATCCATGATCGGCTGGGGGATGTAAGCCGCATGGAAGGCAGTGCGGAAATCTGCCCAAGTGAAGACATGGTTGGCTGGAAACAAAGCCACATGGCTCTCCCACCAACAGCCAGCTGCACCAACCAAGAGGTAGGTGGCGAAGTTAACTTGCTCGACCACTGGGACATGCAGCGCGGAGAACTTGCGCTCCAAGGCGCGAAGCCAATCATCAGCTTCCAGTGGCTCCTTAGCATCAGCAAAGGTGGGTGGCTGCGAGCGCAGGAACTCAGTGAGAGTGTTGCAGCCATTCCTCTGTGCATTCTGCTGCACCAACTGCTCAAGCAACCGCTCATTGCGTCCACGGTTTTCCTCAATGGCCATCAAGACCTGAGCCATCGAGGGTGGTGGCGGTGGTTCCTCATCATTGTGGTTACCACGGCCTCCTCGAGCCATTCTGGAGAATTTACAATAACACAGTTAGTATCTTTCTCCGAATGGTTGAAACAATAGCATTAGCGTCTACTAAGTACACAGACTAGGGACGATCATACTTTGTGTAACAACTAACAAGGGATCAACAAGATAGAACTTGGGTTAAAGATCAGCAGCATGTATTACTAGTGTGGGATTCAAATAGTTAAGAAACCACGTGAGTCGACACACTCTAGTTGGCACAATCCGGGACCTTCTGTTCAAGTCCTTGGGTTAAAACCCAACAAACGAATGAGTGATCAGACTCGGTAGAAACATCTGAGTTAATTTTAGTTTGCAACGCAGCGGGAGCAACCGGACACATAACACTAAAGGTAGAACCCAACCCCGTTTCTCATCTTTTACTTCAAAAACTTAGGATCACGAGGAGTAAAACTTTAAACTCAAATCGAGGTAAGATTGCTCCAAAATTAGAGGGTAACCAGATAAGGAGTAAAAAGAATCCTAAGATGGTTTTCACAACTCATTTTTAGGTTAAAAATATTTTCACAAACATTAGACTCAACGTCGACCAGTAGAAGGGTTTCCTACAGGCAGTCCTGCTCTGATACCAACTTGTGGCGCCCCGACCCGACTGCTATACAGTGATGCTGTGTGTCACCGGTTAAGCGATACTACCGGAGGTTACGGGTTTACCAATCCCCGGCCAAAACCTTTGGCAGGCGTTGCTCGGAATTGATCATCGGCAACGCAACACCCCGATTGATGCCTTAACACAGGCACAACTATCAATGCATAATAGAGAGATCAAGACTTGTGGAACAACTGGCACATCACAGACTCTACGACACAAAGCATTATAGTTCAACTCTTATAATAGAGAAAGATAGCAAATTACAACCAGAGGTCACAGACCCAATAGTACAACATGCAGAAGCGAATTAAGTTGTTCTAAACAACAAGATCCAAATAATGGCCTAAGAGGCCTACAGATAAACATTCCAGCGCCAGCTATTCCGAGATGTCCCAAGCTGCCACCTGGGAACCCCAGACTACTCGTCGACGTCCACAAAGAACCCACCTTCGAGGTCGGTGAAGTCCTCCTCTGAAACATAACAAACGACGTTGAATTCGACGAACTCGCAAGATTAAATATAGAGCTTTAGCTCGATGAGGCTTTCAAAGTTTTATGGCTATTTTGCATAAAGCTGATTTCATTTATGAAAACATAACTCAATGGCATCGACTAATCAGAGTATTTTAAAAGAGGTAAGAAGTGACTCTTTTCTTTGTTCACCTTTCTCATCATCAACCACCATTTACCACTGTACCTGTTCTACAAAGGCACCTCCCCGAATCAGCCTCGAGGAAGCTAACCTGGCATTCTTGAGTAGTACCTTTAGTACTCAGTTTTTAATCATTCTGTTCAAGTTATTCTATGATCTTATCGTCCTTTCCCAAGTCGTCCATAACCGTGGACACAGCTTTTCGAAAAGATTTAACCCTTCAGGGGTGTACAATGTTTGCCACGCGTACCGTCCGGCCCATTGCCTGTACAATTAGCTCTCTTCCATGGAAAGCCGGTGTAACATCCCAAAAATATTAATCAGTATTATTATTCCAAAAATGAGAGCCAACAAAAACTTTTGTTGATATTATGTGTTGTTTGTCAATTGTTGCTTGTGGTAATTAATTCTTGTTGCTTGTGTTGCTTGTTTGCATGAATTAATAGAAAGGAAATACAAAAGCAAAAGTGAAACAAGAAAAATAAAAGTGACAAATAAGAAACTCAATATTGTTCCAAACAAAATTCAGAGGAATGGTATATGAAACCTCTCATTTACATTCTTATCACTTATCTCTTCCAAATAATATTTTACACCTATTTTAAAATTCAAAAAAATAAAAACAATTGAAATAAAACAAAATGCAATAATTTAAACCCTATGAAAGAAAATGATTCAAAACATTTTATTTTGAAATGCCAAATTTTGTGGAGCTACTACATGCTATGTGGAAGCCTCACAAATATTTGTGAATTTTTCTAAATTGTTTAAGTACCCAATTAAATTCCAGAAAATGCTGCTGGAAATGAAAAGAAGTAAAAGAAGCAGAGAAGGACCTAGTTGTAAATGGAGAAAAGAGTCCAGGGGCGTTCTGCAAAAACGTCGTCGTCCACCTCTCTCCCTCGCCCCGACGCATCGCCGTGTCGCCGTGACCGTTCCCCGCCGTTCCCGCGCTCCCCAGGCCCCCCTGGCCGCGCTCTCCCTCGCTCCCGTGCCTCTGCAGCCGCGGCGCCGCAGAGGAGAGCACTCAAGCCCTCCCTCACCTCGAATCCACCCCAGCGCCGCCGTGGCAGCCGCGGCGATGCCGGCCCAAATTCGCGCACCTCTCTGCACCTCGACACGCACCACTCAAGCCTGAGCTTCTAGAACGTGTCCGGACCCCGGTGGACGCCGCGTCTCCACGTCCCTCGCACCACCGCGTCGGATTCGTGAAGAAATATCTCCGCCGTGCGCCATGGACGTCGTTCGTGCACTCTGTCCACGATACGCCGGCCCTGCGCTATAAAACCACCCCCGCACCGCTCTGGGAACACCACACCACCCCACTCCCTCACTTCTCCCTCTCGATTCGCCGTGCACCGCCAGGAGGGCGTGCTCTGCCGCGGCTACTGCCGCCGTCAAGGTCAGTCATGACCGCGACGCCACACTGCCGCATTCACTCCTCTCTGGCCCGTACCCTCTTCCCTTTGGACACCGCCCTCACGCGCATCCTTTTTCCCTCTGTATCGTGCACAGGGGAGACGCCAGGAGCTCGCCGGAGTGCTGCCCGTGTCCGCGGAAGTGCAGCAGCTCGCCGTGGACGCTGCACTCCCTCCTAGCAAGCGACACTCGACCAGAAGCTCTCCCCACGCCGCCGCCGTCGTTCCGCATCATCTCCACCGTCCCTAGACCACCCAGGTACCCCACAGGCCACCCTCGCCGTCGCCGGAGCTCCGGCGACGCCACTTTTAGGTCGTCGATGATCGCGGGCTCCGTGAGCCGTCCGATCTTTGATCAACGGCCGCGTACCGCTTCGATTAGAAGAGAAAGAGAGAGAGAGACTGACGGGCGGGCCCCGCTCGTCAGGTTTTAAATCATTTCCCGCGCGCGCTGTGCCGCTGCCATGTAGGCCCCACATGTCAGGGTTTTCAACATTATCCACTAGTTTGATTATTTTCGAATTTCTAGTTTCTATAGAATTCAGTACTGGAACCAAATTGTAAATTCAATATCTCGAGATTTAGGAATCCAAATAAATCAAACTCAATTGTTCTGGAAATCTTATGAAAATGTTTAACCAACCCAATTGGATTCATTCCATGTAATTAAATAAATAAAAAGTATTATTCAAAATACTACAGAAGGTTTAAATTCTAAACTTGTTTGTTTTTGATACTCTGTTAGTCCAAATAATTCCAAACCAATTTTGCTAGCTTAGTACTGCCATGTATTAGCTTCCCTAATTTTGGTAGAATTAATTGTGCAGTAGTATTTGTTTAGTATTAAGTTGAAGTTTAAACACCCTTCTGCACTCAAACATTTAAATATGTTTAATGGTTAACCCAAATGAATTAGGACCAATTTTTTTAGATCTCATTTAGCCATGTTTAGTTACCCCTAAAAGGATTTAATTTTAGGGTCAACAGAACTTAATTGGTAGCTAAAATTTGATTATTAAGTTACTGGATTCAAACAAATGTGTAGGGAGTTTAGTAACTCCAATTGATCCAAATCAAATTGTGTTGTCTTCTACACATCAGTAGCTTTCCATAGAATTTTAGTTTGTATTTTTGTGACCAACAGAACTGAAGTTGTGGAATTAAACATGTTCAACAAGTTTCTGCCATAATTTAGAAGTAATTAAATAATGTTTAGTTCATTTATTTGAAAACCAAATTGTGTGGTTTGATGTGTGCAGTAGCTATTTGTGATGTTCATGATTGTTATGATTGAGATGATTGCTTGTATAGATTAGTGATTGTTTGCATTGTTTGTTTATTAATTAGACGAGAACGTTGTCGGATATATCGAGGAAGGAGAGTTTGTTGAAACCGAAGAACAAGATCAAGGTCACTTTGCCGAGCAAGGCAAGCTATTCTCTGAGCTTACACTACAAACATATGCATCTACTTTCATAACATGTTTTACTCTCAAGGCAAAATTTATAAAACCCATTTCAAAAGTATATGGAAATTATTTTGCCACCTATGTAGAAATATAAGATAGTTATATCAAATTATAGGATGGGAAAAACAAATATGGTTTATTCAAAACTCCTTTGCAATTACTTGTGAGATTATGAAATGCCGAGATGTCGGTGTTGGAATGGAGAAGTGGAAAAATGGTGATGTTTATGAAAAATGCACAGTGTCCTAGTACTATGACGACCAATCTTACCCTGTGCGACCACATTTACCATATATGGGAAAAAGGCTTAGTCATGTAGTTTGCTCTTATTAGTATGGGATACCTCATCGACGGAGATGACTCCGTTATGCATGAGGGGATGGTCCGAGGACCTACCCCCTGACCCGGGTCCTCACACGAGTTGGTGGGGAGGATAGAAGGTTCCACCATAAACCGCCGGACAAAACTATGACTCCTCACACTTAGGGTTTCTGACGGGAAACTGGACTGGGTGTCGATGGAAAGTGTCATATGGGAAGGATCCTATACTAGCATGAGCAAATAAGAGGCTATGGCTGGCGGCTTACTTCGCATACACCTGGTATGGCGAGACGTGGCAGACACGATGAGTTGCCGGATGGATGTGGGCTAAAAGCGTGCTACCTCTGCAGAGTGTTAAAACTATTCGAATAGCCGAGTCCTCGGATATGGACAATTGGGAGACTGTCCTAAGACCATGTGCAAGTTTTTGAAAGACTTTGAGTTTTAAAAAGAAAAATGAAGTGGAGATTGTTCCTACCCCTATACCAACGGATCGGTATGAGGTGGTTGGATGAAAGTGGACCATGACGGGCTATGGTCGGAAAAAGGAGGAGTTTTGGAGAAACAGATGAAAATGGTGACTTCTTTAAAGATAGTTATAAAACTCTTCTTACCTTTTTCAATAAAGATATAGAGATGATTTAAATAAATAAATGTTGTCAACTAAGATAAAACTAGTGCATACTCATGTTGGCATAGTTTGCGAGTACATTCAAATGTACTCATATTGGTTTCGTCCCTGGCTATTGACCTAGCCAGACTACGAGGAGGAGCACTATGCCGAGCGGAGTATGGCGACTTCTACGCCAACTAAGGATCTCCACAAGTCAGCTGCCTGTCGGGTTGTCATCGTTAGAATATGATGTCTACTACGCCGTAACTTCCGCTGATATATTTGGTTTGGCCCATGAAGGCACCTATGTAAGACTTGGTCTAAATGACCATTTATGTAAGACTTTTAATTTGGTATTGTAATGGATGTAAACTTTGGTATCCAATTCAAATTATGTGCAACGACAGACTGATCACGGGATCGTTGTGTTATGCATAATCGGGTATTTCGGACAGCTAGTCCGGGGTACCCACAGCCGGCTGGGTGGGAGCGGTGTCGACTTCTCCCTTGCTCGAGACTCTCCAGGATCATCAGTGGCGGCAGGACAGTCTTAGTGCCTCCAACACCCTGCCCCACGGCCACTTATTTTCCTAACACCACAATCCTCATCCCATTCACAACCACCATCATCACGCACGCGCAAATGGAAGTTCGTACTAGAGGACCCTGGCTAGCCCCTCACAAGTTATTTAGTCGAATAAGGGTTCCTGCAATTGCATAGGCCTCACGCATGGTTGCACGCTCAATCTTGGTTCAAGAGGTAAAGAACTCGCACCTATAAAAGTAGCAGGCAAATCTCGTTTTCAAAAGACACTCGATCTTGTCTCGTGAACCAATATGGGGAAGCGTCTCTTAGGAATCGACTTCACTTGACCTTTATCACCAACGGGTGGCAACCTTCAAGCCTATGATCTCTACGCACACACAATCTTCTCCTTCAGGTCCATTGGTCAACCCTCTTTCGATGTCGGTCAAAGGGGTAGACGACGTGGGGCTCACGGGTCGAGCTTTGGGCCAAAAACGGCGTGTCGAAGCATCGGAATCTATGACCTACAATAGATTATTCGGGTTGAAACCCTATAATACAAAAATTAAACAAATTCCACGTTCAAAATTTCTCAAAATAGTCCAATACCTTATTGGTCATAGAGAATTTGCGTAGAACCTAGAGAATACACAATTCGATGCAAACACTGCATATAACTCACCGATAACTACGATTTTTATGCTATGATGTCAACAATATGTTTTCTCCGTAGAACATTACGCACGATTCTCATATTCGTCATTTTCTCTACGCCGTGACACAAACTTACTTTCATGCACGCCCAAACCCAACAATACTCATTTTAACTCAAATTTTGCGCATAAAGTCATCAATAAGTACCTTTTGTATGCCTTGATCTATTTTTATCGTTTCGTAGACCGTTATACCTAACTTTCGTGTTTTCCCAGATATGACCTCCCATGTCAAGAATTTAGATGACTTTTGCAAGGAAACTCCGATTGAGATGAAATATTTTTTGGAAAGATAACCCTGAGAACTACCCAGCAGAAAGTGGAATTCTTGGAAAAGAGCAATAGAGAAAACAACTAAAACGGAGAGGTGTGGCCGAACCTTTGTAACACGGACATGTAGAATGCCCTACTTCGTAAACGCAATAAAAGTAGCTGGGCAGTGTTGGGGCATCATTAAGGAGGATTTACTCAAGCTGTGTGCAGATTTCTCAGTTGGGGGAGTTTCTCTGGAGAATATAAATGGATCCTTCATTACTCTTGTCCCCAAAAAGAATTCCCCTGAAACAGTTAATGATTTTAGGCCCATTACTCTCACCAACACTTGCCTCAAATTTCTCACCAAGATAATTGCAAATAGATTTCAGAAGGAGATCACTAGATGCATCCATGCAAATCAATATGGTTTCATCAAAAGCAGGACAATACAAGATTGTTTGTCCTGGTGTTTTGAGTAGCTGTTCCAGTGTAAACAGTCCAAGAGGAAAGTGGTTCTTTTTAAAATTGATTTTGAAAAAGCTTTTGACACAATTGAACATGATGCAATTTTAAAGATCCTTGAATGCAAGGGTTTCCCAACAATTGTTATTGCTTGGGTGAAAGAAATTTTATCCTCTGGCTCTTCATCTGCTCTTTTGAATGGAATTCCGGGGAAAACTTTTCATTGTAAGAGAGGGGTTCGGCAAGGGGACCCCATGTCTCCCTTGTTGTATGTGCTTGGAGGAGATTTGCTACAGAGCATTGTTAACCTGGCCCTGCAAGAGGGAAAGCTGAAGTTGCCAATCCTTTCCGATGGAGACTACCCTATTGTGCAGTATGCAGATGACACTTTGATAGTGCTTCCTGCTGATCCAGATCAGCTTATTGTCTTCAAGGAACTTTTGGAGCAATATGCAGGGTTCACTGGCTTGAAGGTGAATTATCACAATCTTCCATGATACCAATTAATCTGGGTGAGGAAGAAGCTGTTGTTTTTGCACAGATAATGTCATGTCAAGTGGCTGCTATGCCTTTTACTTATTTGGGTCAGCCAATGGGCACCTCTAGGCCCTCTATCAAGGATTTTGCACCTTTTATTGATAGAATTGAAAGGAGACTCTCAGCCACAGTCTCTTTTCTTTCATATGGGGACAGTCTGGTGCTAGTTAATTCTGTCCTCTCCTCATTGCCGACATATTTTATGTTGACGCTAGTAATTCCAAAGGGGGTTATTGAGGTGATTGATAGAGCAAGGAGAAGATGTGTATGGAGGAAGGACAAGAATAAAGAAAGGGTAAATTCTCTAGCTGCATGGGACATGGTTTGCAAGCCAAAGGAAAAAGGAGGTTTGGGCATTATTAATCTCCACGTTCAGAACAGAGCACTGCTGCTCAAGCATTTGGACATGTTTTATAACCATGCTGATTTACCTTGGGTAAAGCTGATGTGGGATTCTTACTACCATGAATCTGTTCCTCATTCTGTGGTGTTAAGTGGCTCCTTTTGGTGGAGAGCAGTCTTTAATCTTGCTGATAGTTGGAGATCCATCTCGCATTGTGTGATTGGAAATGGTTTTTCTGCTCTTTTCTGGGAAGACATTTGGCAACAAGCTCCTCTAGCTGCAAAATTCCCTCGGCTCTTTTCTTTTGCTAAAGATACAAAGGCCTCTGTCAAGGACATTGTAGCCTGGATCTATGGTCAGATGCTTTCCATCTACCTCTGTCTGTGGAGGCTTTCCAGGAATATAATAATTTGCAAGACATGCTGGCTATTATCGACCTACAATTTACTGATGATAGATGGGTCTGCAATCTAAATAAAGGAGTTTATACTCCGAGCTCTTTTTATAAGATGCATTTCTCCCAGCTAGCTAATCACGCTCCATCTCAGTGGATTTGGAAATCTAAATGCATGTCCAAGCATAAGTTCTTTGCGTGGCTGTTACTTCATGATAGATTGAACACAAAGGACATGATGTTGAGGAGGAATTGGAAAGTCACAGATAATAATGATTGTGTTCTTCGTAGTGCTCATGTAAGAGAAGATTGGAACCATCTTTTCTTCAGCTGTAATTTCAGTATCAGAATTTGGAACTATTTGCAAATGGAGTGGATTGATGGTTCAATTGGGACCAGTTTGGCCCATGCAAGGAAACACTTCTCGGGACCTTGCTTTACTGAGATACTCATCCTCGCTTGTTGGAACATATGGAAGCAGAGGAATGCTTGGATTTTCAAGACAATAAGGCCCTCTTTCCGAGGGTGGAAGGCTGGTTTTGTTTGTCATATGACCTTGCTTAAGCATAGGTTAAAATAATCTGTGGTTCCTTCCCTTATTATATGGCTAAGTAACCTAGTGTAAGTAGACTCTGTACATGCTGTACATTCTGTAAACTCTGTAAATATTTTTTGCGTTCAATAAAAGGCTGTGGGGTCTCCCCTGCAGTAGTTAGTTTCAAAAAAATAAAAGTAGCAGGCAAATCTCGTTTTCAACAGACACTCGATCTTGTCTCGTGAACCAATATGGGGAAGCGTCTCTTAGGAATCGACTTAACTTGACCTTTATCACCAACGGATGGCAACCTTCAAGCCTATGATCTCTACGCTCACACAATCTTCTCCTTCAGGTCCATTGGTCAACCCTCTTTTGATGCCGGTCAAAGGGGTAGACGACGTGGGGCCCACGGGTCAAGCTTTGGGCCAAAAACGGCGCGCCGAAGCATCGGAATCTATGACCTACAATAGATTATTCAGGTTGAAACCCTATAATACAAAAATTAAACAAATTATGCATTCGAAATTTCTCAAAACAGTCCAATACCTTATTGGTCATAGAGAATTTGCGTTGAACCCAGAGAATACACAATTCAATACAAACACTCCACATAACTCACCGATAACTACGATGTCAAAAAGATGTTTTCCCCGTAGATCATTACGTACGATTCTCATATTCGCCATTTTCTCTACGTAGTGACACAAACTTACTTTCATGCATGCCCAAACCCAACAATACTCATTTTAACTCAAATTTTGCACATAAAGTCATCAATAAGTACCTTTTTTATGCCTTGATCGATTTTTATCATTTCGTAGACCGTTATTCCTAACTTTCGTGTTTTCCTAGATATGACTTCCCCCGTCAAGAATTTAGATGACTTTTGCAAGAAATCTCCAATTGAGATGAAACTAATTTTGTTGGAAAGATAACCCTGAGAACTACCCAGCAGAAAGTGGAATTCTTGGACAAGAGCAATAGAGAAAACAACTAAAACGGAGAGGTGTGGCCGAACCTTTGTAACACGGACATGCAGAATTCCCTACATCGGAAACGCAATAAAAGTAGCAGGCAAATCTCGTTTTCAAAAGACACTCGATCTTGTCTCGTGAACCAATATGGGGAAGCGTCTCTTAGGAATCGACTTCACTTGACCTTTATCACCAACGGATGGAAACCTTGAAGCCTATGATCTCTACGCTCACACAATCTTCTCCTTCAGGTCCATTGGTCAACCCTCTTTCGATGCCGGTCAAAGGGGTAGACGATGTGGGGTCCACGGGTCGAGCTTTGGGCCAAAAATGGCGCGCCGAAGCATCGGAATCTATGACCTACAATAGATTATTCGGGTTGAAACCCTATAATACAAAAATTAAACAAATTTCGCGTTCGAAATTTCTCAAACCAATCCAATACCTTATTGGTCATAGAGAATTTGCGTAGAACCTAGAGAATACACAATTCGATGCAAACACTGCACATAACTCATCGATAACTACGATTTTTATGATATGATGTCAAAAAGATGTTTTATCCGTAGATCATTATGCACGATTCTCATATTCGCCATTTTCTCTACGCCGTGACACAAACTTACTTTCATGCACGCCCAAACCCAAGAATACTCATTTTAACTCAAATTTTGCACATAAAGTCATCAATAAGTACCTTTTGTATGCCTTGATCGATTTTTATCCTTTTGTAGACCGTTTGTGGGGACCCCGGACTAGCTGTCCGAAATACCCGATTATGCTTAACACAACGATCCCGTGATCAGTCTGTCGTTGCACATAATCCGAATTGGATACCAAAGTTTACATCCATTACAATACCGAATAAAAAGTCTTACATAAATGGTCATTTAGACCAAGTCTTACATAGGTGCCTTCATGGGCCAAACCAAAACATCAGCGGGAGCTACGGCGTAGTAGACATCATATATTCTAACGATGACGACCCGACAGGCAGCTGACTTGTGAAGATCCTTAGTTTGCGTAGATGTTGCCATACTCCTACTCGGCGTAGTGTTCCTCCTCGTAGTCTGGCTAGGACAATCGCCAGGGACGAAACCAATATGAGTACATTTGAATGTACTCGCAAACTACCCCAACATTAGTATGCACTAGTTTTATTTTAACTTACAACTTTTATTTATTTAAAACATCTCTATATATTTATTGAAAAAGGTAAGAAGAGTTTTATAACTATCTTTAAAAGAAGTCACCATCTCATTTGTTTCTCCAAAAACCCCTCCTTTTCCTGACCATGGCTCACCATGGTCCATTTATTCCAACAACTCATAGCACCCCGTTTGGTATAGTTGTGTAACACCATCACCATTTCAGTTTCTTTTAAACTTAAAAGCTTTTCCAAAAACTTGCACATGATCTTAGGACAGCCTCCCAATTGTTTATATCCGAGGACTCGGCTATTCGAATAGTTTTGACCCTCTGCAGAGGTAGCACGCTTTTAACCCACATCCATCCGATAACTCATCGTGTCAGCCACGTCCCGCCATACAAGGTGTATGCGAAGTTGAGCCACCGACCCTAGCCTCTCCTTTGCTCATGCTAGTATAGGACCCTACCCATATGATAATTCCCATCAACACTCAGTCCGGTCCCCGTCGGCAACCCTAAGTGTGAGGACTCATATGTTTTTCCCGGCGACCACATTGATGAAGTCTTCAATCCTCCTCCTTATTTTTCCATAGAGTTTGAGCGAGGACCCAGGTCAGGGGAGTTCTCCAAACCATCCCCTCATGCATAACAGAGTCATCTCCGTCGATGAGGTATCCCATACTAATAAGAGCAAATTATATGACCAAGCCCCGTTCCCATATGGGGGTAAATGTGGTCGCACAGATTAAGATTGGTTGTCATAGTACTAGGACACGGTGCATTTTTCATAAACATTCCCATTTTCCATTTCTCCACTTCAACACCGACATCTCAGCATTCCATAACCACACAAGTATTTTCAAAGGAGTTTTGAATAAACAACATTGTTTCCCATCCTATAGTTTTGTATAAACTACCTTATATTTCTACATAGGATGGCAAAATAATATCCATATACTTTTGAAAAGGTTTTGTAAACCAATGCCTTAAGAGTAAATCATTTGATCAAAGTAGATGCATATGTATTTAGGTGCAAGCTCAGGGAGTAGCTTGCCTTGCTCGGCAAAGTGAACTTGGTCTTGATCTTCAGATTCAACAAACTCTCCTTCCTCGATAAATCCGACAGCGTTCTCGTCTAATTAATAAACAAACAAATACAATCAATCACTAAACTACTCAAGCAATCATCTCAGCATAACAACCATAAACATCACAAATAGCTACTGCACACATCAAACAATACAATTTGGTTTCAAATTAATTGAACTAAACAATATTTATTTATGTCCAAAATTATGGCAGAAACTTGTGGAACATGTTTAATTGCACAACTTGAGTTCTGTTGGTCACAAAAATACAAACTAAATTGCTATAGAAATCTACTGATGTGTAGAAGACAACACAATTTGATTTGGACTAATTTGAGTTACCAAACTCCTTACACAATTGTTTTAATCCAGTGAGTGATTAATCAAGTTTTGGCTACCAAATAAGTTCTGTTGATCCTAAAATTAAATCCTTTTAGGGGTGACTATACATGGCTAAATATGATCTAACAAAATTGGTCCTAATTCATTTGGGTTAACCATTAAACATATTTAAATGTTTGAGTGCAGGAGAGTGTTTAAACTTCAACTTAATACTAAACAAATACTACTGCACAAATAATTCTACCAAAATTAGGGAAGCTAATACATGGCAGTACTAAGCTAGAAAAATTGATTTGGAATTATTTGGACTAACAGAGTATCAGAAACAAACAAGTTTAGAATTTAAACCTTCTGTAGTATTTTTAATAATACTTTTTATCTGTTTAATTAAATGACATGCGACCACTTGGGTTGGTTAAACAATTTCATAAGCTTTCCAGAACAATTGAGTTTGATTTATTTGGATTCCAAAATCTTGAGATATTGAATTTTGAAGTTGGATACAGTACTGTTTTCATTTTTTTCAATTTAAACAGAGAAAACCTAGTTAAGGATAATGTTTAAATTTCTGACGAGTGGGGCCTACATGGCAGCGTCACAGTGCGCGGGTGGAAATTAATAAAATGCTGACGGGTGGGATCCACATGTCAGCCTTTCTCTACTAAACGAAACGGTATGGCACCGTTGGATCAAGATCCAACGGCCCACGATCAAGGCAACGACGGCGACCTAATTTCGGCGGCGCTGCCGCGCCGGCGACGGCGAGGTGGATGAATCTCTCACCTAGGGGGCTCGGGAAGTCACGGAGATGATGCAGATCGACGGCGGTGGCATGGGGGAAGCTCCTGGCTGAGTTGCACTTGCTGGGGTGGACTGGTTCGTCGGCGGCGAGGTCTCGATCTTCCACGGCCACGGACACGGCTCCGGCGAGGTCCTACGGTCTCGTCTGGGCACAAATCAAAGGGGAAAAAGGGTGGGGTGAGTGCGGTGAGCTCGGGCAACAACGTAGAGGGGTCAGAGGGGAGAATGGGGCAGCAGGATGGCACGGCCGTGGCCGTCGTCTACCTCGGGTGCGGCAGCGCTTGGCCGTGCTGCCACGGCAGAGCTTCGCTGCAACGGCGTGCCCGCTCTCCTAGCGGTGCACAGAGGGAGTGGAGCGAGTGAGAGAGGTCGGGGTGGAGTGAGGGGAGTGCACGGTGCGGGGTGGGGTATTTATCGGCCGCGCTCAGTCCATGGTGGCTCGGGTGCAGGAGAGCTCCAGAGAGGCGGAGAGCTCGCCGTAGGGGCAGCTGTGGTGTTCGAGGTGCCGAGGCCTAGGTTGGCGGCGTGGGGACGAGCTGGGCATGCCTAATTTTGGGTCGGCCGTGGGAGCGTTTGGGCAGCGAGTGCACGGCCGTCTCAGGCGGGTGCGGCTGCTGCGTGGTGCGAAGCGGCGATGGGGGACCTCTCCTGGGCTGGCTGCAGCGCGAGGAGAGAGCAGAGGGGCAAGGGAGAGAGGGGGGTCCTGGGCGCGGCGCGGCTGCGCTGCGGCCATGGCGACGAGCTACAGCGAGCTAGAGGTAGGAGACGGCGGCAAATTTTTACAGAACGCCCCCTGGAATCTTTTTTCCATTTACATCTAGGTCCTTTTCTGCTTCTCTTATTTCTTTTTATTTCCAGCAGCATTTTCTGGAATTTATTTGGGGTACTTAAACAATTTAGAAAAATTCACAAATATTTGTGAGGCTTCCACATAGCATGTAGTAGCTCCACAAAATTTGGCATTTCAAAATAAATGTTTTGAATCATTTTTGTTCATAGGGTTTTAATTATGGAATTTTGTTTTATTTCATTTGATTTTACTTTAGAATTTTAAAACTAGTTCAAAATATGATTTGAGAGAGAAAAGTAGTAAGGATAAAATGGGAGTGTTTACATTACCACTCCACTGAATTTTATTGTGAAGGAAAACAATTTCTCACTTGGAGAATTTTATGTGACACTTGTCACATTATTTTCTTGTTTCAACTTTTATTTTATTCCTCTTCTTTTCTTCATGTTTTTCTTTAGAGCAAGCACACACATTTAGCAAGAACTAAATAGCACAAGCAACAAGGATCAATTACCATAAGCAACAATTTAAAACAACACATAATAATCACAAAAGTTTTTGTTGGCTCTCATTTTTGGAATAATAATACTGATAATATTTTTGGGATGTTACAATCCTTCCCCCCTTAAAATAAATCTCGTCCCGAGATTTGCTAGGCTTAGGTTAAAGAGGTCTGGGAATTCGCTCCGAAGATAATCTTCGCGTTCCCAAGTTGCTTCTTCTTCAGAGTGGTTAGTCCACTGGACTTTGTAAAACTTGATCGCACGTCTTCGGGTAACACGAACATCTTCTTCGAGAATTTGAGGGGTCTCTCGCGATAAGTCAATCTTGGTTCAGGTCGATGGAGAGGTGGTCGATGTTTTTGAAAACATCAGGCTGGTCAGGAACTTCAAGACACTTCCGGAGCAAGGAAATGTGGAAGACATCATGATAATCTCCTAACTCCGGGGCAATTCCAGCTGATAGGATACTTCTCCTCGACGAGCAATGATCTTGAAGGGTCCAATATACCTTGGCGCTAATTTTCCTTTGACATGGAAACGCTGCATTCCTTTGAGGGGTGTCACTCGGAGATAAACATAATCTCCGACTGAAAGTGAGATCACGGCGCTTGGTGTCAGCGTAACTCTTCTGACGGGATTGGGCAGTTTTGAGGCGTTCACGAATAAGCTGAACTTGCTCTTCAGCTTCACGGAGGGTATCTGGTCCAACAATTTGCCTTCTCCGGTATCGGACCAATTCAGGGGGTACGACACTTCTTGCCGTAAAGGGCTTCAAAAGGGGCCATTTGCAGACTGGACTGATAACTGTTGTTGTACGAGAACTCTGCAAACGGAAGACAATCTTCCCACTTGGAACCATAGGATAGAACACATGCGCGAAGCATGTCCTCCAATATCTGGTTCACTCGTTCAGTTTGGCCATCGGTCTGGGGATGATAAGCTGTGCTAAATGCTAACTTGGTTCCGAGGGCTTCATGAAGGGATTTCCAGAATCTTGAGGTGAATTGCGTGCCTCTATCAGATACAATCTTCTTAGGCACACCATGCAGGCTTACTATTCTGGAAATATACAGTCTGCTAACTGGGCTCCATTGTGAGTGGTCTTGACGGTATAAAATGAGCAACCTTGGTCAGTCGATCAACGATGACCCAGATTGAATCATGGCCTCGGTTGGATCTTGGAAGTCCGGTAATAAAATCCATTCCAATCTCATCCCACTTCCACTCGGGAATTTTCAAAGGTTGAAGCAATCCAGCGGGCGCTGATGTTCAGCCTTGACTCGCTGACAGATATCACACTTGGCTACGAAAGAACCAATCTCTCGCTTCATTCCATGCCACCAAAATCTTTCTCGAAGGTCTTGGTACATTTTGGTTCCGCCGGGGTGGATTGAATAAGGGGTCTCATGGGCCTCCTTTAGGATTAACTCCTTAAGTTCCGTGACATTGGGCACACAGATACGGTCATTGAATTTCAGCACTCCTTCAGCATCTTCGGTAAAACCGGGTGCTTTGCCGAGGGAAATCTTCTTCTAATTCCTTCAATGCTTTCATGACCTTTTTGGGCTTCTTTGATTTGATCCATCAGGGTTGGGGTTAACTCTAAATTGGCGAGATAACCATGGCTAACAAGTTCTAGTCCAAAGTCTTCGAACTCTTTGAACAAGGCTGGCTGTTCGGCTTGGATCAGGGCATTCAGGGTGCAAGGTTTGCGACTAAGGGCATCGGCAACTACATTAGCCTTTCCAGGGTGATAATGGATTCCAATATCATAATCCTTGATTAATTCCATCCATCTCCTCTGTCGCAGGTTCAATCTTCTGGGTGAAAATATACTTCAAGCTTTTGTGATCCGTATAGACCTCACAGCGATGTCCCGCAAGATAGGGACGCCACGTTTTGAGAGCAAGAACAACAGCAGCTAACTCCAGGTCATGGGTTGGGTAATTCTCTTCATGCGGTCGCAACTGCCGGGACAGATACGACACAACTTTGCCTTCTTGCATCAGAACGCAACCAAGTCCGAGGCGTGATGCATCGCAATACACGTCGAAACTCTGGGTGACGTCTGGCATAATCAAAATTGGGGCTGAGGTTAGTCTCTTCTTCAATTCTTGGAAACTATCTTCACACTTCTGAGTCCATTCAAATTTCTTGTCCTTCTTCAACAGTTGGGTCATGGGTTTGGCTATACTGGAAAATCCTTCAACGAACTTGCGGTAATAACCGCGAGTCCGAGAAAGCTTCGGATTTCAGTCACACTGGTTGGGGATAACCAGTCAACAATGGCTTGGATCTTCTCTGGGTCAACAGAAATTCCTCCGGCAGATACAACATGTCCGAGAAATGCCACTTCACTGAGCCAAAACTCACACTTGCTAAGCTTGGCATACAGCTGGTGCTCTCGGAGGGTCTCCAAAACTAGACGCAGGTGTTCAGCATGCTCTTCTTCGGTCTTGGAATAAATAAGGATGTCATCAAGGAAAACTACCACGAACTTGTCGAGGTACTCCATGAAAATCTTGTTCATGAGATTCATGAAATAGGCTGGGGCATTGGTCAGACCAAAGGACATCACGGTGTATTCAAACAAACCGTAACGGGTGGTGAAGGCGGTCTTGGGAATGTCTGTCTCTCGATCTTCAACTGATGGTAACCTGTCCGAAGATCGATCTTGAAAAGACTCGGGCTCCGTTCATTTGATCGAACAGATCCTCGATCTTGGGAAGAGGGTACTTGTTTTTAATGGTCACGTCATTTAGCTTGCGATAATCCACACACAGGCGTGTGGTACCGTCTCTCTTGTCCACAAAAATAATGGGTGATCCCCAGGTGAAGCGCTTGGACGAACAAGACCTTTGCTGAGCATATCAGCCAACTGCTTCTTCAATTCAACTAGTTCTTCCGGATTCATCCGATAAGGCCTTTGGGATATGGGGATGTCCTGGGATAAGCTCAATTATGAACTCAATATCCCGGTCTGGCGGCATACCAGGCAATTCTTCTGGGAAAACATCCTTGAACAGGTGAACAACACGGATCTCATCTAGGGCGGGTCGAGCTATGCTCTCATGGCAGCCTGGTTGGGAGTGGTTGGTTTCAGACACATACTCCACTTCTACTTCTTTGTCGGTGGTGATGGATACAGCTCTTCTGGCACAGTCTATTCGACCATGGTACTTGGCTAGCCAATTCATACCAGTATAACATCTATGCCCTGGGTTCCTAGAATAATTAGGTCGGCTGCAAATTTTTCGCCTGAAATCTCAATGGCAGTATTTGGACAAAATCTCTTGGTTTCTATGGTGGAGCCAGGAATTTGTATACTCAGGTTTTATTTAGGAAGCCTTCTACTAATCCTCCCTTAGCGACAAACTCCTCGGTAACAAATGAATGGTTGCACCAGAATCAAACAGAACAGTTGCAGGTACTGAGTTGACAAGGAACGTACCCAGCACAACATCTGGCGCATCCTGAGCTTCTTCAGCATTGATGTGGTGCAGACGACCCTTGACAACAGCAGCATTTCCGCGGGGTGCGGCATTCTTGCCATTACCATTTCCATTGCGGCCTTGACCATTGTTCGGTGCATTGGGGCGCTGAACATTCCTCTTAGGATTGGGGCATTCTCTGGAGTAGTGACCTTTGTTGCCACATTCAAAGCAGACAACATTGGCATTGGGGTTGAAGTTGTTGAAGTTTCCTCTGGGACGGTTATTGTCATTGGGGCGGTTGAAGTTGTTTGGGCGGTTAGGGTAATTGGGGCGTGGGCTTGGGTGGACGATAGGCAGGCCTGGGTTTTGCTGAAAGATACGAGGTTTCTGGCTGCTCGAACCTTCCTGAGCATTCATCCTCCTCTTGCGACCTTCAAACATAGACTTGCGCTTGGTCTCCAGCTGGATGGCTTTGTCCACAAGTGACTCCAGATCACGGAAGTCATGGATAACCAGAGCACACTGCAGTTCATCATGAAGTCCACTCATGAAACGCTCCATCTTCTTCTCTTCTTTGTCGGTGTCATCAGGAGCATACCGAGATAAGTCGGTAAACTCATCCAGATAACCGACCACATCTCTACTTCCCTGCCTCAGCTTGCGGAATTCATCCTTCTTCCTCTCAATAAGTCCGCTGGGATATGCTTCTTGCGGAACTTCTCCTGGAACTCAGCCCAGTTGATAACATGACCAGCTTGCTGGAGAGCCTTGGTAGTTTCCCACCAAGCTCTTGCAGGTCCAGCGAGATAGTGGGTTGCATACAGCACTTTCTCATTTTCTCCCACAGCAGCAACTTCCAGATTGTTGTCGATGGTGCGAAGCCAATCATCGGCTTCCAGTGGGTGAAGTCCCTTGGAGTAGGTGGGTGGGTTGGTTTCTGGAAATCGCCTAAGGTGGATCGCTGGTTTCCATCGCCATTGCCATTACCACCATTGTTGTTGTTGTTGTTATTGTTGTTGTTGTTGTTATAAGCGGCTGCGAGTTGTTGCAGGGCAGTGAGATGAGCCTGGCGCTCCTGCCGGGCATTTTCACGTTCCTCCATGATAAGCGCGAGAAGTTGGGCGGGGGTTGGGTCCGGTGGTGGTGGTGCTGATCCTGATCCTTCCGCATTGCTGCGACGGGGCGGCATCCTGAAGCACACCGGGTATAAGAGGCAAGGCAAGAAAAGTTCGACTAAGGGAAAAGACGATTTCGCAAGTGGTTGATTAATTTAAGGATTATATGAAAATATTTCACACAGATCTAACAAGACAAACATACTTATATTTCACAAACATCACATCAAGGAGTTCACAACAACATCAAGCTTACAACATCTCACTTACATCTAAGATACATAGCATCTGGTTTCCAAAAGAACCACTACTTCGACTCGACTAGCGATAGGGGTCAACCTAATCCTGCGGTAGTGATCAAGTCACTCGCCTACTGAGGTGGAACCTCCAGCTCTAACACGTCAGCATCTGACTGGTAGGTGGCTCCTCGGGATCCTCCTCCTCGTCCTCGAGAACTGCCTCGAGTGGCTCCTCCTCCTCGTCAACTAACTCCTCCTCATCATCCTCCTCCTCACAGTCCATCTCCTCCACGAAGTCATCATCGTCACTGAGGAAAGCGTTGTTCTCCTTGCGGAGATCCTCGCCCTCCTCCTCCATCTCGTCAGTATGGTGCTCTAGATCCTCAATCAGCTCGTCCTGCTCCGCCACCTTCTTGCGGAGCTTCACGATAGTCCTCCTCAGCTGGGCCCTCTTCCTGAGAAGAGCGACCTTCTCCTCCATCAGCTTCTCCTCGTTCTCGCGAAGCTCAACGAGCGACTCGCGGTCAAAGTGAAGCTGAATCCTAGTGCGCAACAGATCATCCTGAGTGCACTGAAGTAAGAGCTCCATGTCCATGATGTAGCTCCCAAACATCGGGTGGCAAGGGGAAGGAGTAGGGTGTCCGTCGCAGTTGCGCCTCCCGTAGAACCGGAAACGGGAATCTGCCAACTCCGCCTTGTGCTCCTCACAAAGTCGGGCTAGCATCCTCTGTGTGCAGTACAGAGACCGTCAACCCAGGTGGCCTCCTTGGTGGTGAAGACGAGCGTCCTGGAACTGGGAGACTTGATGTTCCTGCGAACTGACGACTTGATGAGCCAGCTCAGCCTTCCGACACCGTGAACGTCAATCTGAGCTCCCTCAAACTCTGGAGCGGGGCGACCTAACAGCTTGCTCAACTCGAACAAGTCCCTCTCGAACGTCAGCTTGCTATCCTTCTCAAGCTGAACGAACTCGGTCCAATGGAGTGCCATCTACAATTTTTAAGCAAAATTTTAAGTTAGTGAGTGACAAGTGTACAAAATTTTAAATGTAGTGAGGCAACAAGTGAGTCGAATTTTAAGTTTAATGAGAAGTGTGCAAAATTTTAAGGATACAAAGGAAAATGTAATATTTAATGAGAGTAAATTTTGCATAAGTAAGAGGATTGGAGATAAGCAGTTTTCGAAAATACTTCACTCCTTTCTTTTAGAAATTAATCTTTTTGTAACATTTGTCTAACGACCATGCTAACTAAGGTTTCCTAAAGTCAGGATGGCTCTGATACCAAGTCTGTGGGGACCCCGGACTAGCTGTCCGAAATACCCGATTATGCTTAACACAACGATCCCGTGATCAGTCTGTCGTTGCACATAATCCGAATTGGATACCAAAGTTTACATCCATTACAATACCGAATAAAAAGTCTTACATAAATGGTCATTTAGACCAAGTCTTACATAGGTGCCTTCATGGGCCAAACCAAAATATCAGCGGAAGCTACGGCGTAGTAGACATCATATTCTAACGATGACGACCCGACAGGCAGCTGACTTGTGGAGATCCTTAGTTTGCGTAGAAGTCGCCATACTCCTGCTCGGCGTAGTGCTCCTCCTCGTAGTCTGGCTAGGACAATAGCCAGGGACGAAACCAATATGAGTACATTTGAATGTACTCGCAAACTACCCCAACATGAGTATGCACTAGTTTTATTTTAACTTACAACTTTTATTTATTTAAAACATCTCTATATCTTTATTGAAAAAGGTAAGAAGAGTTTTATAACTATCTTTAAAAGAAGTCACCATCTCATTTGTTTCTCCAAAAACCCTCCTTTTCCTGACCATGGCTCACCATGGTCCATTTATTCCAACAACTCATACCACTCCATTTGGTATAGTTGTGTAACACCATCACCATTTCAGTTTCTTTTAAACTTAAAAGCTTTTCCAAAAACTTGCACATGATCTTAGGACAGCCTCCCAATTGTCCATATCCGAGGACTCGGCTATTCGAATAGTTTTGACCCTCTGCAGAGGTAGCACGCTTTTAACCCACATCCATCCGGTAACTCATCGTGTCAGCCACGTCCCGCCATACAAGGTGTATGCGAAGTTGAGCCACCGACCCTAGCCTCTCCTTTGCTCATGCTAGTATAGGATCCTACCCATATGATAATTCCCACCGACACTCAGTCCGGTCCCCGTCGGCAACCCTAAGTGTGAGGACTCATATGTTTTTCCCGGCGACCACATTGATGAAGTCTTCAATCCTCCTCCTTATCTTTCCATAGAGTTTGAGCGAGGACCCAGGTCAGGGGAGTTCTCCAAACCATCCCCTCATGCATAACGGAGTCATCTCCGTCGATGAGGTATCCCATACTAATAAGAGCAAATTATATGACTAAGCCCCGTTCCCATATGGGGGTAAATGTGGTCGCACAGATTAAGATTGGTTGTCATAGTACTAGGACACTGTGCATTTTTCATAAACATTCCCATTTCCATTTCTCCACTTCAACACCGACATCTCGGCATTCCATAACCACACAAGTATTTCAAAGGAGTTTTGAATAAACAACATTGTTTCCCATCCTATAGTTTTATATAAACTACCTATATTTCTACATAGGGTGGCAAAATAATATCCATATACTTTTGAAAAGGTTTTGTAAACCAATGCCTTAAGAGTAAATCATTTGATCAAAGTAGATGCATATGTATTTAGGTGCAAGCTCAGGAGTAGCTTGCCTTGCTCGGCAAAGTGACTTGGTCTTGATCTTCAGATTCAACAAACTCTCCTTCCTCGATAAATCCGACAGCGTTCTCGTCTAATTAATAAACAAACAAATACAATCAATCACTAAACTACTCAAGCAATCATCTCAACATAACAACCATAAACATCACAAATAGCTACTGCACACATCAAACAATACAATTTGGTTTCAAATTAATTGAACTAAACAATATTTATTTATGTCCAAAATTATGGCAGAAACTTGTGGAACATGTTTAATTGCACAACTTGAGTTCTGTTGGTCACAAAAATACAAACTAAATTTCTATAGAAAGCTACTGATGTGTAGAATACAACACAATTTGATTTGGACTAATTTGAGTTACCAAACTCCTTGAACAATTGTTTTAATCCAGTGAGTGATTAATCATGTTGATCCTAAAATTAAATCCTTTTAGGGGTGACTAAACATGGCTAAATATGATCTAACAAAATTGGTCCTAATTCATTTGGGCTAACCATTAAACATATTTAAATGTTTGAGTGCAGAAGGGTGTTTAAACTTCAACTTAATACTAAACAAATACTACTGCACAAATAATTCTACCAAAATTAGGGAAGCTAATGCATGGCAGTACTAAGCTAGCAAAATTGGTTTGGAATTATTTGGACTAACAGAGTATCAGAAACAAACAAGTTTAGAATTTAAACCTTCTGTAGTATTTTTAATAATACTTTTTATCTGTTTAATTAAATGACATGAGACCACTTGGTTGGTTAAACAATTTCATAAGCTTTCCAGAACAATTGAGTTTGATTTATTTGGATTCCTAAATCTCGAGATATTGAATTTTGAAGTTGGATACATTACTGTTTTCATTTTTTTAATTTAAACTGAGAAAACCTAGTTATGGATAATGTTTAAATTTCTGACGAGTGGGGCCTACATGGCAGCGTCACAGTGCGCGGGTGGAAATTAATAAAATGCTGACGGGTGGGATCCACACGTCAGCCTTTCTCTACTAAACGAAACGGTATGGCACCGTTGGATCAAGATCCAACGGCCCACGATCAAGGCAACGGCGGCGACCTAATTTCGGCGGCGCTGCCGCGCCGGCGACGGCGAGGTGGATGAATCTCTCACCTAGGGGGCTCAGGAAGTCGCGGAGATGATGCAGATCGATGGTGGCGGCGTGGGGGAAGCTCCTGGCTGAGTTACACTTGCTGGGGTGGACTGGTTCGTCGGCGGCGAGGTCTCGATCTTCCACGGCCACGGATACGGGCTCCGGCGAGGTCCTACGGTCACGTCTGGGCACAAATCAAAGGGGAAAAAGGGTGGGGTGAGTGCAGTGAGCTCGGGCAACAGCGTAGAGGGGTCAGAGGGGAGAATGGGGCAGCAGGACGGCACGGCCGTGGTCGTCATCTACCTCGGGTGTGGCAGCGCTTGGCCGTGCTGCCACGGTAGAGCTTCGCTGCAACGGCGTGCCCGCTCTCCTAGCGGTGCACACAGGGAGTGGAGCGAGTGAGAGAGGTCGGGGTGGAGTGAGGGGAGTGCACGGTGCGGGGTGGGGTATTTATCGGCCGCCCTCGGTCCATGGTGGCTCGGGTGCAGGAGAGCTCCAGAGAGGCGGAGAGCTCGCCGTAGGGGCGGCTGTGGTGTTCGAGGTGCCGAGGCCTAGCTTCGCGGCGTGGCGACGAGCTGGGCATGCCTAATTTTGGGTCGGCCGTGGGAGCGTTTGGGCGGCGAGTGCACGGCCGTCTCGGGCGGGTGCGGCTGCTGCGTGGTGCGAAGCGGCGATGGGGGACCTCTCCTGGGCTGGCTGCGGCGCGAGGAGAGAGCAGAGGGGCAAGCGAGAGAGGGGGACCTGGGCGCGGCGCGGCTGCGCTGTGGCCACGGCGACGAGCTACAGCGAGCTAGAGGTAGGAGACGGCAGCGAATTTTTACAGAACGCCCCCTGGAATCTTTTTTCCATTTACATCTAGGTCCTTTTCTGCTTCTCTTATTTCTTTTTATTTCCAGCAGCATTTTCTGGAATTTATTTGGGGTACTTAAACAATTTAGAAAAATTTACAAATATTTGTGAGGCTTCCACATAGCATGTAGTAGCTCCACAAAATTTGGCATTTTAAAATAAAATGTTTTGAATCATTTTTGTTCATAGGGTTTTAATTATGGAATTTTGTTTTATTTCGATTTGATTTTACTTTAGAATTTTAAAACTAGTTCAAAATATGATTTGAGAGAGAAAAGTAGTAAGGATAAAATGGGAGTGTTTACATTACCACTCCACTGAATTTTATTGTGAAGGAAAACAATTTCTCACTTGGAGAATTTTATGTGACACTTGTCACATTATTTTCTTGTTTCAACTTTTATTTTATTCCTCTTCTTTTCTTCATGTTTTTCTTTAGAGCAAGCCACACACATTTAGCAAGAACTAAATAGCACAAGCAACAAGGATCAATTACCATAAGCATCAATTTACAAACAACACATAATAATCACAAAAGTTTTTGTTGGCTCTCATTTTTGGAATAATAATACTGATAATATTTTTGGGATGTTACACCGTTATACCTAACTTTCGTGTTTTCCCAGAGATGACCTCCCCTGTCAAGAATTTAGATGACTTTTGCAAGGAAACTCTGATTGAGATGAAACTAATTTTGGTGGAAAGATAACCCTGAGAACTACCCAGCAGAAAGTGGAATTCTTGGAAAAGAGCAATAGAGAAAACAACTAAAACGGAGAGGTGTGGCCGAACCTTTGTAACACGGACATCCAGAATTCCCTACTTCGTAAACGCAATAAAAGTAGCAGGCAAATCTCGTTTTCAAAAGACACTCGATCTTGTCTCGTGAACCAATATGGGGAAGCGTCTCTTAGGAATCGACTTCACTTGACCTTTATCACCAACGGATGGCAACCTTCAAGCCTATGATCTCTACGCTCACACAATCTTCTCCTTCAGGTCCATTGGTCAACCCTCTTTCGATGCCGGTCAAAGGGGTAGATGACGTGGGGCCCACGGGTCGAGCTTTGGGCCAAAAATGGCGCGCCGAAGTATCGAAATCTATGACCTACAATAGATTATTCGGTTGAAACCCTATAATACAAAAATTAAACAAATTCCGCGTTCGAAATTTCTCAAAACAGTCCAATACCTTATTGGTCATAGAGAATTTGCGTTGAACCCAGAGAATACACAATTCGATGCAAACACTCACCATAGAGAATTTGCTATGATGTCAACAATATGTTTTCTCCGTAGATCATTACGCACAATTCTCATATTCGCCATTTTCTCTACGCCGTGACACAAACTTACTTTCATGCACGCCCAAACCCAACAATACTCATTTTAACTCAAATTTTGCACATAAAGTCATCAATAAGTACCTTTTGTATGCCTTGATCGATTTTTATCGTTTCGTAGACCATTATACCTAACTTTCGTGTTTTCCCAGATATGACCTCCCCTGTCAAGAATTTAGATGACATTTGCAAGGAAACTTCGATGGAGATGAAACAATTTTTTTTTGGAAAGATAACCCTGAGAACTACCCAGCAGAAAGTTGAATTATTGGAAAAGAGCAATAGAGAAAACAACTAAAACAGAGAGGTGTGGCCGAACCTTTGTAACACGGACATGTAGAATTCCCTACTTCGTAAACGCAATAAAAGTAGCAGGGCAGTGTTGGGGCATCATTAAGGAGGATTTTCTCAAGCTGTGTGCAGATTTCTCAGTTGGGGGAGTTTCTCTGGAGAATATAAATGGATCCTTCATTACTCTTGTCCCCAAAAAGAATTCCCCTGAAACAGTTAATGATTTTAGGCCCATTTCTCTCACCAACACTTGCCTCAAATTTCTCACCAAGATAATTGCAAACAGATTTCAGAAGGAGATCACTAGATGCATCCATGCAAATCAATATGGTTTCATCAAAAGCAGGGCAATACAAGATTGTTTGTCCTGGTGTTTTGAGTATCTGTTCCAGTGTAAACAGTCCAAGAGGAAAGTGGTTCTTTTTAAAATTGATTTTCAAAAAGCTTTTGGCACAATTGAACATGATGCAATTTTAAAGATCCTTGAATGCAAGGGTTTCCCACCAATTGTTATTGCTTGGGTGAAAGAAATTTTATCCTCTGGCTCTTCATCCGTTCTTTTGAATGGAATTCCGGGGAAAACTTTTCATTGTAAGAGAGGGGTTCGGCAAGGGGACCCCTTGTCTCCCTTGTTGTATGTGCTTGGAGGAGATTTGCTACAGAGCATTGTTAACCTGGCCCTGCAAGAGGGAAAGCTGAAGTTGCCAATCCTTTCCGATGGAGACTACCACTACAACAAAAACGTGCGGTAGAGACATTTTTCTAGAGGCACTCTCTACTATGTCACTTAAATCCTAATCCAATTTGCCATAGAGGCATTAAAAGAGACATTTTAGACAATCTCTTAGCAGTAGAGATATTTGTCTAAAGACATTCTTCCAAATGTCTCTTAATCTGCGAGTAAAGGCACGGTAAGAGATTGCCTCAACTCCAATTGGATGCACTACGAGAAAACTTAGACTTATTGGCGCGATCGTCAAAATAATCCAATCTCTTCCCGCTATTGTCGCCACCCGCCGCCACAGCACCTCTCTCCCCCACGTCCCCACGCTACCACGATCCGATTTAGAACTACTCTATGAGCCGTTCAACCACAACTCCCCTAGTCCATCCACCCTAGCACCTACACGCGACCTCTTCTTCATCAAACAATCTGGAGTCGGCGGCGCAACCAAAGTCCAAGATGGACCTCCGTCGCAGACCTCTGTTGGTGCCGGCGTCAGCACCTCCTGCCTAGCCAACGTCGGGCCCGTGGCACGCCGCCGCGACGGCCGGGATGCACCGCCGTCCAGACCTCACCTCCTCCTCGTCCGGCGTGGTGGCGGCGGTGGCTTCTGTGGCGGAGCAAACACCATATTGCGCTCCTAGTCCACAAGTCGCACACGCACACTTCCTTGACCACTCAATTTCTTGCTTCTTCTTGTCCAGGTCTCCCTCATCCAGGACGACGCCAACGATAGGATCAGTTCGCCGGCCGCGCAGGAGCTGCTCCGGCTTCGACTACAGGTGGGTGCTCTCCCTCTCACTCTTCGCTGCTAATAAAGTCCCTAGAATAAAATTCTAAGGAGACATATGGCTTTAAGCTTAGATTTTACATATTCGATACCAAAGATCAGTTGTTAGCGTGCACGTACATCTGGTGGCATAAATTCCCCAAGTTATACTAACATTGAAGATTAGTGAACCTGTGTTAAATCCCATATTTGTTTTGTGTATAGCGTAAGAATTTCTTGTTCTATGGTTATCCTAGAATAGGAGGTGCTTCATAGATACAGTCCCAATGACCGGTATTAGTGTCTGCACCGTGTGAATGCAACTTTTTTCTTCTCAAATCCATGTACATGTGTCTTTATAAAGGACATAACAGATGATCCAGATGCAGAATTTCATGTCTATTATCAGTTAGCATTTTACTGCAGTTTAGATCACAAAACACAAATCAGTTTCAGCTCAACATTCCTCTCTGTTTTCTTTTGCTCATCGATTGATTGTTTCACTATTTGCTCCCCTCTTCTTTATGTTAACAATGGTATATTTGTAATCTTTTCAGATTTTCATGAATGGATTCACCAAAAAGATGGTAGACTTCTGTACCTACTTCTACTCTGCCTATTTTTTCTTGCAATGTTGGTCCTTCTGAATCGAAAAGTTACAATATATATGCTTGAATGAGGCTCCATGCTATTGATATACCTATATAAGTTCATCTCCCATTACCTCTTTGATGTTTTAGTTAGTGTTGAAAATCCAAATGCTTATATGAGATCAAGGTTACCACAGGAAAAATGGTATGCCTCCTGCTGTTTGTTTACTTTTATGTTTGATTTTGACACCCTGTGCACTGTTGTGTTTCTTGCAGAGTTCGCTCCAGCTCTCGGCTTCTCTCTGGCAGCCAAAGAGCTCATCATTCTCTCGCCCAACGAAGAACTCTGAGACAAAGAGAACAGCACCCACGGATAGCCAAGACAAGGCGACAAAGAAACCACATGTCCTACTATGCAACTTCACTTTCTCTATTAAGTTTTAGTCGTCAGAAATGTATTTCTAAGGATCAAGCAGAATCTACAATCTACCAGATTGTTTATGTAACATAATCATATGTTGTATGTAATTGAGTCTAAATACAAATTAGCATCACAACCTAATCCTTTAAAGATGGATTTGCCTTGCTCACATCTACCGCTGCTATTACCCATTCCTTGCAAACATTAATTACGCCTCACTGACGGCAGGCCGTATGGCAAATTTATCATTATTCAGAATGGACAATGTATGGCTCTATGCATTGTCTATTTTAGGGACTGAATAAAACGCCCCGCTTACACATTTCTAGAGATGGATACATTTTGCCACACCAAAATCTTCCTGTTGATCTTAGAGACAAGGTAAAATGCTTCTTTGAAGTGCCTCTACACCTATACATACAAATTCCAAGTGTATCTTTGAGGTGCATCTAGGTGTGTAGATACACAACCTTGTGTCTTTACAAGGTGACCTTATGTCATATATAGAAATTTCACAAAATGACTCTAAAGTCTAAGAGACACTGCCCGTAGTGACACTTTTGAGACAATGTGTAAAATGTCTCTACAACTATGTAGAGGCAGTATAAGTGTCTCTACAGGACCAAAATAGTGCCTCTATGGGCCAGTTTTGTTGTAGTGTACCCTATTGTGCAGTATGCAGATGACACTTTGATAGTGCTTCCTGCTGATCCAGATCAGCTTATTGTCTTCAAGGAACTTTTGGAGCAATATGCAGGGTTCACTGGCTTGAAGGTGAATTATCACAAATCTTCCATGATACCAATTAATCTGGGTGAGGAAGAAGCTGCTGCTTAACACAGATAATGTCATGTCAAGTGGCTGCTATGCCTTTTACTTATTTGGGTCTGCCAATGGGCACCTCTAGGCCCTCTATCAAGGATTTTGCACCTTTTATTGATAGAATTGAAAGGAGACTCTCAGCCACAGTCTCTTTTCTTTCATATGGGGACAGTCTGGTGCTAGTTAATTCTGTCCTCTCCTCATTGCCGACATATTTTATGTTGACGCTAGTAATTTCAAAGGGGGTTATTGAGGTGATTGATAGAGCAAGGAGCAGATGTCTATGGAGGAAGGACAAGAATAAAGAAAGGGTAAATTCTCTAGCTGCATGGGACATGGTTTGCAAGCCAAAGGAAAAAGGAGGTTTGGGCATTATTAATCTCCATGTTCAGAACAGAGCACTGCTGCTCAAGCATTTGGACAAGTTTTATAACCATGCTGATTTACCTTGGGTAAAGCTGATGTGGGATTCTTACTACCATGAATTTGTTCCTCATTCTGTGGGTTAAGTGGCTCCTTTTGGTGGAGAGCAGTCTTTAATCTTGCTGATAGTTGGAGATCCATCTCGCATTGTGTGATTGGAAATTGTTTTTCTGCTCTTTTCTGGGAAGACGTTTGGCAACAAGCTCCTCTAGCTGCAAAATTCCCTCGGCTCTTTTCTTTTGCTAAAGATACAAATGCCTCTGTCAAGGACATTGTTAGCCTGGATCAATTGTCAGATGCTTTCCATCTACCTCTGTCTGTGGAGGCTTTCCAGGAATATAATAATTTGCAAGACATGCTGGCTAATATCGACCTACAATTTACTGATGACAGATGGGTCTGCAATCTAAATAAAGGAGTTTATACTCCGAGCTCTTTTTATAAGATGCATTTCTCCCAGCTAGCTAATCACGCTCCATCTCAGTGGATTTGGAAATCTAAATGCATGTCCAAGCATAGAACCGAGAGAATACACAATTCGATGCAAACACTGCACATAACTCACCGTAACTTCGATTTTTATGCTATGATGTCAAAAAGATGTTTTCTCCGTAGATCATTACGCACGATTCTCTTATTTGCCATTTTATATTCGCAGTGACACAAACTTACTTTCATGCACGCCCAAACCCAACAATACTCATTTTAACTCAAATTTTGCACATAAAGTCATCAATAAGTACCTTTTGTATGCCTTGATCGATTTTTTATCGTTTCGTAAACCGTTATACCTAACTTTCGTGTCTTCCCAGATATGACCTCCCCGGTCAAGAATTTAGATAACTTTTGCAAGGAAACTCCGATTGAGATGAAACTAATTTTGTTGGAAAGATAACCCTGAGAACTAACCAGCAGAAAGTGGAATTCTTGGAAAAGATCAATAGAGAAAATAACTAAAACGGAGAGGTGTGGCTGAACCTTTGTAACACGGACATGTAGAATTCCCTACATCGTAAACGCAATAAAAGTAGCAGGCAAATCTCGTTTTCAAAAGACACTTGATCTTGTCTCGTGAACCAATATGGGGAAGCGTCTCTTAGAAATCGACTTCACTTGACCTTTATCACCAACGGATGGCAACCTTGAAGCCTATGATCTCTACGCTCACACAATCTTCTCCTTCAGGTCCATTGGTCAACCCTCTTTCGAGGCCGGTCAAAGGGGTAGACGACGTGGGGCCCACGGTCGAGCTTTGGGCCAAAAACGGCGCGCCGAAGCATCGGAATCTATGACCTACAATAGATTATTTGGGTTGAAACCCTATAATACAAAAATTAAACAAATTTCGTGTTCAAAATTTCTCAAAACAGTCCAATACCTTATTGGATAGAGAATTTGTGTAGAACCGAGAGAATACACAATTCGATGCAAACACTGCACATAACTCACCGTTAACTTCGATTTTTATGCTATGATGTCAAAAAGATGTTTTCTCCGTAGATCATTACGCACGATTCTCTTATTTGCCATTTTCTCTGCGCAGTGACACAAACTTACTTTCATGCACGCCCAAACCCAAGAATACTCATTTTAACTCAAATTTTGCACATAAAGTCATCAATAAGTACCTTTTGTATGCCTTGATCGATTTTTTATCGTTTCGTAGTCCGTTATACCTAACTTTCGTGTTTTCCCAGATATGACCTCCCCGGTCAAGAATTTAGATAACTTTTGCAAGGAAACTCCGATTGAGATGAAACTAATTTTGTTGGAAAGATAACCCTGAGAACTAACCAGCAGAAAGTGGAATTCTTGGAAAAGAGCAATAGAGAAAATAACTAAAACGGAGAGGTGTGGCTGAACCTTTGTAACACGGACATGTAGAATTCCCTACATCGTAAACGCAATAAAAGTAGCAGCAAATCTCATTTTTCAAAAGACACTTGATCTTGTCTCGTGAACCAATATGGGGAAGCGTCTCTTAGAAATCGACTTCTTCACTTGACCTTTATCACCAACGTATGGCAACCTTGAAGCCTATGATCTCTACGCTCACACAATCTTCTCCTACAGGTCTATTGGTCAACCCTCTTTCGATGCTGGTCAAAGGGGTAGATGACGTGGGGCCCACGGGTCGAGCTTTGGGCCAAAAACGGCGTGCCGAAGCATCGGAATCTATGACCTACAATAGATTATTTGGGTTGAAACCCTATAATACAAAAATTAAACAAATTTCGTGTTCGAAATTTCTCAAAACAGTCCAATACCTTATTGGTCATAGAGAATTTGCGTAGAACCGAAAGAATACACAATTCGATGCAAAGACTGCACATAACTCACCGTTAACTTCGATTTTTATGCTATGATGTCCAAAAGATGTTTTCTCCGTAGATCATTACGCACGATTCTCTTATTTGCCATTTTCTCTACGCAGTGACACAAACTTACTTTGATGCACGCCCAAACCCAAGAATACTCATTTTAACTCAAATTTTGCACATAAAGTCATCAATAAGTACCTTTTGTATGCCTTGATCGATTTTTTATCGTTTCGTAGACCGTTATACCTAACTTTCGTGTTTTCCCCGATATGACCTCCCCGGTCAAGAATTTAGATAACTTTTGCAAGGAAACTCCGATTGAGATGAAACTAATTTTGTTGGAAAGATAACCCTGAGAACTAACCAGCAGAAAGTGGAATTCTTGGAAAAGAGCAATAGAGAAAATAACTAAAACGGAGAGGTGTGGCTGAACCTTTGTAACACGGACATGTAGAATTCCCTACATCGTAAACGCAATAAAAGTAGCAGGCAAATCTCGTTTTTCAAAAGACACTTGATCTTGTCTCGTGAACCAATATGGGGAAGCGTCTCTTAGAAATCGACTTCACTTGACCTTTATCACCAACGGATGGCAACCTTGAAGCCTATGATCTCTACGCTCACACAATCTTCTCCTTCAGGTCCATTGGTCAACCCTCTTTCGATGCCGGTCAAAGGGGTAGACGACGTGGGGCCCACGGGTCGAGCTTTGGGCCAAAAACGGCGCGCCGAAGCATCGGAATCTATGACCTACAATAGATTATTTGGGTTGAAACCCTATAATACAAAAATTAAACAAATTTCGTGTTCGAAATTTCTCAAAACAGTCCAATACCTTATTGGTCATAGAGAATTTGCGTAGAACCGAGAGAATACACAATTCGATGCAAACACTGCACATAACTCACCGTTAACTTCGATTTTTATGCTATGATGTCAAAAAGATGTTTTCTCCGTAGATCATTACGCACGATTCTCTTATTTGCCATTTTCTCTACGCAGTGACACAAACTTACTTTCATGCACGCCCAAACCCAAGAATACTCATTTTAACTCAAATTTTGCACATAAAGTCATCAATAAGTACCTTTTGTATGCCTTGATCGATTTTTTATCGTTTCGTAGACCGTTATACCTAACTTTCGTGTTTTCCCAGATATGACCTCCCCGGTCAAGAATTTAGATAACTTTTGCAAGGAAACTCCGATTGAGATGAAACTAATTTTGTTGGAAAGATAACCCTGAGAACTAACCAGCAGAAAGTGGAATTCTTGGAAAAGAGCAATAGAGAAAATAACTAAAACGGAGAGGTGTGGCTGAACCTTTGTAACACGGACATGTAGAATTCCCTACATCGTAAACGCAATAAAAGTAGCAGCAAATCTCATTTTTCAAAAGACACTTGATCTTGTCTCGTGAACCAATATGGGGAAGCGTCTCTTAGAAATCGACTTCTTCACTTGACCTTTATCACCAACGGATGGCAACCTTGAAGCCTATGATCTCTACGCTCACACAATCTTCTCCTTCAGGTCTATTGGTCAACCCTCTTTCGATGCCGGTCAAAGGGGTAGACGACGTGGGGCCCACGGGTCGAGCTTTGGGCCAAAAACGGGCGCCGAAGCATCGGAATCTATGACCTACAATAGATTATTTGGGTTGAAACCCTATAATACAAAAATTAAACAAATTTCGTGTTCGAAATTTCTCAAAACAGTCCAATACCTTATTGGTCATAGAGAATTTGCGTAGAACCGAGAGAATACACAATTCGATGCAAACACTGCACATAACTCACCGTTAACTTCGATTTTTATGCTATGATGTCAAAAAGATGTTTTCTCCGTAGATCATTACGCACGATTCTCTTATTTGCCATTTTCTCTACGCAGTGACACAAACTTACTTTGATGCACGCCCAAACCCAAGAATACTCATTTTAACTCAAATTTTGCACATAAAGTCATCAATAAGTACCTTTTGTATGCCTTGATCGATTTTTTATCGTTTCGTAGACCGTTATACCTAACTTTCGTGTTTTCCCAGATATGACCTCCCCGGTCAAGAATTTAGATAACTTTTGCAAGGAAACTCCGATTGAGATGAAACTAATTTTGTTGGAAAGATAACCCTGAGAACTAACCAGCAGAAAGTGGAATTCTTGGAAAAGAGCAATAGAGAAAATAACTAAAACGGAGAGGTGTGGCTGAACCTTTGTAACACGGACATGTAGAATTCCCTACATCGTAAACGCAATAAAAGTAGCAGGCAAATCTCATTTTTCAAAAGACACTTGATCTTGTCTCGTGAACCAATATGGGGAAGCGTCTCTTAGAAATCGACTTCTTCACTTGACCTTTATCACCAACGGATGGCAACCTTGAAGCCTATGATCTCTACGCTCACACAATCTTCTCCTTCAGGTCATTGGTCAACCCTCTTTCGATGCCGGTCAAAGGGGTAGACGACGTGGGGCCCACGGGTCGAGCTTTGGGCCAAAAACGGCGCGCCGAAGCATCGGAATCTATGACCTACAATAGATTATTTGGGTTGAAACCCTATAATACAAAAATTAAACAAATTTCGTGTTCAAATTTCTCAAAACAGTCCAATACCTTATTGGTCATAGAGAATTTGCGTAGAACCGAGAGAATACACAATTCGATGCAAACACTGCACATAACTCACCGTTAACTTCGATTTTTATGCTATGATGTCAAAAAGATGTTTTCTCCGTAGATCATTACGCACGATTCTCTTATTTGCCATTTTCTCTACGCAGTGACACAAACTTACTTTCATGCACGCCCAAACCCAAGAATACTCATTTTAACTCAAATTTTGCACATAAAGTCATCAATAAGTACCTTTTGTATGCCTTGATCGATTTTTTATCGTTTCGTAGACCGTTATACCTAACTTTCGTGTTTTCCCAGATATGACCTCCCCGGTCAAGAATTTAGATAACTTTTGCAAGGAAACTCCGATTGAGATGAAACTAATTTTGTTGGAAAGATAACCCTGAGAACTAACCAGCAGAAAGTGGAATTCTGGAAAAGAGCAATAGAGAAAATAACTAAAACGGAGAGGTGTGGCTGAACCTTTGTAACACGGACATGTAGAATTCCCTACATCGTAAACGCAATAAAAGTAGCAAGCAAATCTCATTTTTCAAAAGACACTTGATCTTGTCTCGTGAACCAATATGGGGAAGCGTCTCTTAGAAATCGACTTCTTCACTTGACCTTTATCACCAACGGATGGCAACCTTGAAGCCTATGATCTCTACGCTCACACAATCTTCTCCTTCAGGTCTATTGGTCAACCCTCTTTCGATGCCGGTCAAAGGGGTAGACGACGTGGGGCCCACGGGTCGAGCTTTGGGCCAAAAACGGCGCGCCGAAGCATCGGAATCTATGACCTACAATAGATTATTTGGGTTGAAACCCTATAATACAAAAATTAAACAAATTTCGTGTTTGAAATTTCTCAAAACAGTCCAATACCTTATTGGTCATAGAGAATTTGCGTAGAACCGAGAGAATACACAATTCGATGCAAACACTGCACATAACTCACCGTTAACTTCGATTTTTATGCTATGATGTCAAAAAGATGTTTTCTCCGTAGATCATTACGCACGATTCTCTTATTTGCCATTTTCTCTACGCAGTGACACAAACTTACTTTGATGCACGCCCAAACCCAAGAATACTCATTTTAACTCAAATTTTGCACATAAAGTCATCAATAAGTACCTTTTGTATGCCTTGATCGATTTTTTATCGTTTCGTAGACCGTTATACCTAACTTTCGTGTTTTCCCAGATATGACCTCCCCGGTCAAGAATTTAGATAACTTTTGCAAGGAAACTCCGATTGAGATGAAACTAATTTTGTTGGAAAGATAACCCTGAGAACTAACCAGCAGAAAGTGGAATCTTGGAAAAGAGCAATAGAGAAAATAACTAAAACGGAGAGGTGTGGCTGAACCTTTGTAACACGGACATGTAGAATTCCCTACATCGTAAACGCAATAAAAGTAGCAAGCAAATCTCATTTTTCAAAAGACACTTGATCTTGTCTCGTGAACCAATATGGGGAAGCGTCTCTTAGAAATCGACTTCTTCACTTGACCTTTATCACCAACGGATGGCAACCTTGAAGCCTATGATCTCTACGCTCACACAATCTTCTCCTTCAGGTCTATTGGTCAACCCTCTTTCGATGCCGGTCAAAGGGGTAGACGACGTGGGGCCCACGGGTCGAGCTTTGGGCCAAAAACGGCGCGCCGAAGCATCGGAATCTATGACCTACAATAGATTATTTGGGTTGAAACCCTATAATACAAAAATTAAACAAATTTCGTGTTCGAAATTTCTCAAAACAGTCCAATACCTTATTGGTCATAGAGAATTTGCGTAGAACCGAGAGAATACACAATTCGATGCAAACACTGCACATAACTCACCGTTAACTTCGATTTTTATGCTATGATGTCAAAAAGATGTTTTCTCCGTAGATCATTACGCACGATTTCTTATTTGCCATTTTCTCTACGAGTGACACAAACTTACTTTCATGCACGCCCAAACCCAAGAATACTCATTTTAACTCAAATTTTGCGCATAAAGTCATCAATAAGTACCTTTTCTATGCCTTGATCGATTTTTTATCGTTTCGTAGACCGTTATACCTAACTTTCGTGTTTTCCCAGATATGACCTCCCCGATCAAGAATTTAGATAACTTTTGCAAGGAAACTCCGATTGAGATGAAACTAATTTTGTTGGAAAGATAACCCTGAGAACTAACCAGCAGAAAGTGGAATTCTAGGAAAAGAGCATAGAGAAAATAACTAAAACGGTGAGGTGTGGCTGAACCTTTGTAACACGGACATGTAGAATTCCCTACATCGTAAACGCAATAAAAGTAGCAGGCAAATCTCGTTTTTCAAAAGACACTTGATCTTGTCTCGTGAACCAATATGGGGAAGCGTCTCTTAGAAATCGACTTCTTCACTTGACCTTTATCACCAACGGATGGCAACCTTGAAGCCTATGATCTCTACGCTCACACAATCTTCTCCTTCAGGTCCATTGGTCAACCCTCTTTCGATGCCGGTCAAAGGGGTAGACGACGTGGGGCCCACGGGTCGAGCTTTGGGCCAAAAACGGCGCGCCGAAGCATCGGAATCTATGACCTACAATAGATTATTTGGGTTGAAACCCTATAATACAAAAATTAAACAAATTTTTGTTCGAAATTTCTCAAAACAGTCCAATACCTTATTGGTCATAGAGAATTTGCGTAGAACCGAGAGAATACACAATTCGATGCAAACACTGCACATAACTCACCGTTAACTTCGATTTTTATGCTATGATGTCAAAAATATGTTTTCTCCGTAGATCATTACGCACGATTCTCTTATTTGCCATTTTCTCTACGCAGTGACACAAACTTACTTTCATGCACGCCCAAACCCAAGAATACTCATTTTAACTCAAATTTTGCGCATAAAGTCATCAATAAGTACCTTTTCTATGCCTTGATCGATTTTTTATCGTTTCGTAGACCGTTATACCTAACTTTCGTGTTTTCCCAGATATGACCTCCCGATCAAGAATTTAGATAACTTTTGCAAGGAAACTCCGATTGAGATGAAACTAATTTTGTTGGAAAGATAACCCTGAGAACTAACCAGCAGAAAGTGGAATTCTAGGAAAAGAGCAATAGAGAAAATAACTAAAACGGAGAGGTGTGGCTAAACCTTTGTAACACGGACATGTAGAATTCCCTACATCGTAAACGCAATAAAAGTAGCAGGCAAATATCGTTTTTCAAAAGACACTTGATCTTGTCTCGTGAACCAATATGGGGAAGCGTCTCTTAGAATCGACTTCTTCACTTGACCTTTATCACCAACGGATGGCAACCTTGAAGCCTATGATCTCTACGCTCACACAATCTTCTCCTTCAGGTCCATTGGTCAACCCTCTTTCGATGCCGGTCAAAGGGGTAGACGACGTGGGCCCCACGGGTCGAGCTTTGGGCCAAAAACGGCGTGCCGAAGCATCGGAATCTATGACCTACAATAGATTATTTGGGTTGAAACCCTATAATACAAAAATTAAACAAATTTCGTGTTCAAAATTTCTCAAAACAGTCCAATACCTTATTGGTCATAGAGAATTTGCGTAGAACCGAGAGAATACACAATTCGATGCAAACACTGCACATAACTCACCGTTACTTCGATTTTTATGCTATGATGTCAAAAGATGTTTTCTCCGTAGATCATTATGCACGATTCTCTTATTTGCCATTTTCTCTACGCAGTGACACAAACTTACTTTCATGCACGCCCAAACCCAAGAATACTCATTTTAACTCAAATTTTGCACATAAAGTCATCAATAAGTACCTTTTGTATGCCTTGATCGATTTTTTATCGTTTCGTAGACCGTTATACCTAACTTTCGTGTTTTCCCAGATATGACCTCCCCGGTCAAGAATTTAGATAACTTTTGCAAGGAAACTCCGATTGAGATGAAACTAATTTTGTTGGAAAGATAACCCTGAGAACTAACCAGCAGAAAGTGGAATTCTTGAAAAAGAGCAATAGAGAAAATAACTAAAACGGAGAGGTGTGGCTGAACCTTTGTAACACGGACATGTAGAATTCCCTACATCGTAAACGCAATAAAAGTAGCAGGCAAATCTCGTTTTTCAAAAGACACTTGATCTTGTCTCGTGAACCAATATGGGGAAGCGTCTCTTAGAAATCGACTTCTTCACTTGACCTTTATCACCAACGGATGGCAACCTTGAAGCCTATGATCTCTACGCTCACACAATCTTCTCCTTCAGGTCCATTGGTCAACCCTCTTTCGATGCCGGTCAAAGGGGTAGACGACGTGGGCCCACGGGTCGAGCTTTGGGCCAAAAACGGCGCGCCGAAGCATCGGAATCTATGACCTACAATAGATTATTTGGGTTGAAACCCTATAATACAAAAATTAATCTAATTTTGAGTTCAAAATTTCTCAAAACAGTCCAATACCTTATTGGTCATAGAGAATTTGCGTAGAACCGAGAGAATACACAATTCGATGCAAACACTGCACATAACTCACCGTTAACTTCGATTTTTATGCTATGATGTCAAAAAGATGTTTTCTCCGTAGATCATTACGCACGATTCTCTTAATTGCCATTTTCTCTACAGTGACACAAACTTACTTTCATGCACGCCCAAACCCAAGAATACTCATTTTAACTCAAATTTTGCGCATAAAGTCATCAATAAGTACCTTTTCTATGCCTTGATCGATTTTTTATCGTTTCGTAGACCGTTATACCTAACTTTCGTGTTTTCCCAGATATGACCTCCCCGATCAAGAATTTAGATAACTTTTGCAATGAAACTCCGATTGAGATGAAACTAATTTTGTTGGAAAGATAACCCTGAGAACTAACCAGCAGAAAGTGGAATTCTAGGAAAAGAGCAGTAGAGAAAATAACTAAAACGGAGAGGTGTGGCTGAACCTTTGTAACACGGACATGTAGAATTCCCTACATCGTAAACGCAATAAAAGTAGCTGGCAAATCTCATTTTTCAAAAGACACTTGATCTTGTCTCGTGAACCAATATGGGGAAGCGTCTCTTAGAAATCGACTTCTTCACTTGACCTTTATCACCAACGGATGGCAACCTTGAAGCCTATGATCTCTACGCTCACACAATCTTCTCCATCAGGTCCATTGGTCAACCCTCTTTCGATGCCGGTCAAAGGGGTAGACGATGTGGGCCCACGGGTCGAGCTTTGGGCCAAAAACGGCGCGCCGAAGCATCGGAATCTATGACCTACAATAGATTATTTGGGTTGAAACCCTATAATACAAAAATTAAACAAATTTCGTGTACAAAATTTCTCGACACAGTCCAATACCTTATTGGTCATAGAGAATTTGCGTAGAACCGAGAGAATACACAATTCGATGCAAACACTGCACATAACTCACCGTTAACTTCGATTTTTATGCTATGATGTCAAAAAGATGTTTTCTCCGTAGATCATTACGCACGATTCTCTTATTTGCCATTTTCTCTACGTGTGAACAAACTTACTTTTATGCACGCCCAAACCCAAGAATACTCATTTTAACTCAAATTTTGCGCATAAAGTCATCAATAAGTACCTTTTCTATGCCTTGATCGATTTTTTATCGTTTCGTAGACCGTTATACCTAACTTTCGTGTTTTCCCAGATATGACCTCCCGGTCAAGAATTTAGATAAATTTTGCAAGGAAACTCCGATTGAGATGAAACTAATTTTGTTGGAAAGATAACCCTGAGAACTAACCAGCAGAAAGTGAAATTCTAGGAAAAGAGCAGTAGAGGTGTGGCTGAACCTTTGTAACACGGACATGTAGAATTCCCTACATCGTAAACGCAATAAAAGTAGCAGGCAAATCTCGTTTTTCAAAAGACACTTGATCTTGTCTCGTGAACCAATATGGGGAAGCGTCTCTTAGAAATCGACTTCTTCACTTGACCTTTATCACCAACGGATGGCAACCTTGAAGCCTATGATCTCTACGCTCACAATCTTCTCCTTCAGGTCTATTGGTCAACCCTCTTTCGATGCCGGTCAAAGGGGTAGACGACGTGGGCCCACGGGTCGAGCTTTGGGCCAAAAACGGCGCGCCGAAGCATCGGAATCTATGACCTACAATAGATTATTTGGGTTGAAACCCTATAATACAAAAATTAAACAAATTTCGTGTTCGAAATTTCTCAAAACAGTCCAATACCTTATTGGTCATAGAGAATTTGCGTAGAACCGAGAGAATACACAATTCGATGCAAACACTGCACATAACTCACCGTTAACTTCGATTTTTATGCTATGATGTCAAAAAGATGTTTTCTCCGTAGATCATTACGCACGATTCTCTTATTTGCCATTTTCTCTACGCAGTGACACAAACTTACTTTCATGCACGCCCAAACCCAAGAATACTCATTTTAACTCAAATTTTGCACATAAAGTCATCAATAAGTACCTTTTGTATGCCTTGATCGATTTTTTATCGTTTCGTAGACCGTTATACCTAACTTTCGTGTTTTCCCAGATATGACCTCCCCGGTCAAGAATTTAGATAACTTTTGCAAGGAAACTCCGATTGAGATGAAACTAATTTTGTTGGAAAGATAACCCTGAGAACTAACCAGCAGAAAGTGGAATTCTTGGAAAAGAGCAATAGAGAAAATAACTAAAACGGAGAGGTGTGGCTGAACCTTTGTAACACGGACATGTAGAATTCCCTACATCGTAAACGCAATAAAAGTAGCAGGCAAATCTCGTTTTTCAAAAGACACTTGATCTTGTCTCGTGAACCAATATGGGGAAGCGTCTCTTAGAAATCGACTTCTTCACTTGACCTTTATCACCAACGGATGGCAACCTTGAAGCCTATGATCTCTACGCTCACACAATCTTCTCCTTCAGTCCATTGGTCAACCCTCTTTCGATGCCGGTCAAAGGGGTAGACGACGTGGGCCCACGGGTCGAGCTTTGGGCCAAAAACGGCGCGCCGAAGCATCGGAATCTATGACCTACAATAGATTATTTGGGTTGAAACCCTATAATACAAAAATTAAACAAATTTCGTGTTCAAAATTTCTCAAAACAGTCCAATACCTTATTGGTCATAGAGAATTTGCGTAGAACCGAGAGAATACACAATTCGATGCAAACACTGCACATAACTCACCGTTAACTTCGATTTTTATGCTATGATGTCAAAAAGATGTTTTCTCCGTAGATCATTACGCACGATTCTCTTATTTGCCATTTTCTCTACATAGTGACACAAACTTACTTTCATGCACGCCCAAACCAAGAATACTCATTTTAACTCAAATTTTGCACATAAAGTCATCAATAAGTACCTTTTCTATGCCTTGATCGATTTTTTATCGTTTCGTAGACCGTTATACCTAACTTTCGTGTTTTCCCAGATATGACCTCCCCGGTCAAGAATTTAGATAACTTTTGCAAGGAAACTCCGATTGAGATGAAACTAATTTTGTTGGAAAGATAACCCTGAGAACTAACCAGCAGAAAGTGGAATTCTAGGAAAAGAGCAGTAGAGAAAATAACTAAAACGGAGAGGTGTGGCTGAACCTTTGTAACACGGACATGTAGAATTCCCTACATCGTAAACGCAATAAAAGTAGCAGGCAAATCTCGTTTTTCAAAAACACTTGATCTTGTCTCGTGAACCAATATGGGGAAGCGTCTCTTAGAAATCGACTTCTTCACTTGACCTTTATCACCAACGGATGGCAACCTTGAAGCCTATGATCTATACGCTCACACAATCTTCTCCTTCAGGTCCATTGGTCAACCCTCTTTCGATGCCGGTCAAAGGGGTAGAGACGTGGGCCCACGGGTCGAGCTTTGGGCCAAAAACGGCGCGCCGAAGCATCGGAATCTATGACCTACAATAGATTATTTGGGTTGAAACCCTATAATACAAAAATTAAACAAATTTCGTGTTCAAAATTTCTTAAAACAGTCCAATACCTTATTGGTCATAGAGAATTTGCGTAGAACCGAGAGAATACACAATTCGATGCAAACACTGCACATAACTCACCGTTAACTTCGATTTTTATGCTATGATGTCAAAAAGATGTTTTCTCCGTAGATCATTACGCACGATTCTCTCATTTGCCATTTTCTCTACAGTGACACAAACTTACTTTCATGCACGCCCAAACCCAAGAATACTCATTTTAACTCAAATTTTGCGCATAAAGTCATCAATAAGTACCTTTTCTATGCCTTGATCGATTTTTTATCGTTTCGTAGACCGTTATACCTAACTTTCGTGTTTTCCCAGATATGACCTCCCCGGTCAAGAATTTAGATAACTTTTGCAAGGAAACTCCGATTGAGATGAAACTAATTTTGTTGGAAAGATAACCCTGAGAACTAACCAGCAGAAAGTGGAATTCTTGGAAAAGAGCAATAGAGAAAATAACTAAAATGGAGAGGTGTGGCTGAACCTTTGTAACACGGACATGTAGAATTCCCTACATCGTAAACGCAATAAAAGTAGCAAGCAAATCTCGTTTTTCAAAAGACACTTGATCTTGTCTCGTGAACCAATATGGGGAAGCGTCTCTTAGAAATCGACTTCTTCACTTGACCTTTATCACCAACGGATGGCAACCTTGAAGCCTATGATCTCTACGCTCACACAATCTTCTCCTTCAGGTCCATTGGTCAACCCTCTTTCGATGCCGGTCAAAGGGGTAGACGACGTGGGCCCACGGGTCGAGCTTTGGGCCAAAATCGACGCGCCGAAGCATCGGAATCTATGACCTACAATAGATTATTTCGGTTGAAACCCTATAATACAAAAATTAAACAAATTTCATGTTCAAAATTTCTCAAAACAGTCCATACCTTATTGGTCATAGAGAATTTGCGTAGAACCGAGAGAATACACAATTCGATGCAAACACTGCACATAACTCACCGTTAACTTCGATTTTTATGCTATGATGTCAAAAAGATGTTTTCTCCGTAGATCATTACGCACGATTCTCTTATTTGCCATTTTCTCTACGCAGTGACACAAACTTACTTTCATGCACGCCCAAACCCAAGAATACTCATTTTAACTCAAATTTTGCACATAAAGTCATTAATAAGTACCTTTTGTATACTTGATCGATTTTTTATCGTTTCGTAGACCGTTATACCTAACTTTCGTGTTTTCCCAGATATGACCTCCCCGGTCAAGAATTTAGATAACTTTTGGAAGGAAACTCCGATTGAGATGAAACTAATTTTGTTGGAAAGATAACCCTGAGAACTAACCAGCAGAAAGTGGAATTCTTGAAAAGAGCAATAGAGAAAATAACTAAAACGGAGAGGTGTGGCTGAACCTTTGTAACACGGACATGTAGAATTCCCTACATCGTAAACGCAATAAAAGTAGCAGGCAAATCTCGTTTTTCAAAAGACACTTGATCTTGTCTCGTGAACCAATATGGGGAAGCGTCTCTTAGAAATCGACTTCTGCACTTGACCTTTATCACCAACGGATGGCAACCTTGAAACCTATGATCTATACGCTCACACAATCTTCTCCTTCAGGTCCATTGGTCAACCCTCTTTCGATGCCGGTCAAAGGGGTAGACGACATGGGCCCCACGGGTCAGCTTTGGGCCAAAAACGGCGCGCCAAAGCATCGGAATCTATGACCTACAATAGATTATTTGGGTTGAAACCCTATAATACAAAAATTAACTAATTTCGAGTTCAAAATTTCTCAAAACAGTCCAATACCTTATTGGTCATAGAGAATTTGCGTAGAACCGAGAGAATACACAATTCGATGCAAACACTGCACATAACTCACCGTTAACTTCGATTTTTATGCTATGATGTCAAAAAGATGTTTTCTCCGTAGATCATTACGCACGATTCTGTTATTTGCCATTTTCTCTACATAGTGACACAAAATTAGTTTCATGCACGCCCAAACCAAGAATACTCATTTTAACTCAAATTTTGCACATAAAGTCATCAATAAGTACCTTTTCTATGCCTTGATCGATTTTTTATCGTTTCGTAGACCGTTATACCTAACTTTCATGTTTTCCCAGATATGACCTCCCAATCAAGAATTTAGATAACTTTTGCAAGGAAACTCCGATTGAGATGAAACTAATTTTGTTGGAAAGATAACCCTGAGAACTAACCAGCAAAAGTGGAATTCTAGGAAAAGAGCAGTAAAGAAAATAACTAAAACGGAGAGGTGTGGCTGAACCTTTGTAACATGGACATGTAGAATTCCCTACATCGTAAACACAATAAAAGTAGCAGGCAAATCTCGTTTTTCAAAAACACTTGATCTTGTCTCATGAACCAATATGGGGAAGCGTCTCTTAGAAATCGACTTCTTCACTTGACCTTTATCACCAACGGATGGCAACCTTGAAACCTATATCTCTACGCTCACACAATCTTCTCCTTCAGGTCCATCGGTCAACCCTCTTTCGATGCCGGTCAAAGGGGTAGACGACATGGGCCCACGGGTCGAGCTTTGGGCCAAAAACGGCGCGCCGAAGCATCGGAATCTATGACCTACAATAGATTATTTGGGTTGAAACCCTATAATACAAAAATTAAACTAATTTCGAGTTCAAAATTTCTCAAAACAGTCCAATACCTTATTGGTCATAGAGAATTTGCGTAGAACCGAGAGAATACACAATTCGATGCAAACACTGCACATAACTCACCGTTAACTTTGATTTTTATGCTATGATGTCAAAAAGATGTTTTCTCCGTAGATCATTACGCACGATTCTCTCATATGCCATTTTCTCTACATAGTGACACAAAATTACTTTCATGCACGCCCAAACCCAAGAATAGTCATTTTAACTCAAATTTTGCGCATAAAGTCATCAATAAGTACCTTTTCTATGCCTTGATCGATTTTTTATCGTTTCGTAGACCGTTATACCTAACTTTCGTGTTTTCCCAGATATGACCTCCCGATCAAGAATTTAGATAACTTTTGCAAGGAAACTCCGATTGAGACGAAACTAATTTTGTTGGAAAGATAACCCTGAGAACTAACCAGCAGAAATTGGAATTCTTGGAAAAGAGCAATAGAGAAAATAACTAAAATGGAGAGGTGTGGCTGAACCTTTGTAACACGGACATGTAGAATTCCCTACATCGTAAACGCAATAAAACTAGCAAGCAAATCTCGTTTTTCAAAAGACACTTGATCTTGTCTCGTGAACCAATATGGAAGCGTCTCTTAGAAATCGACTTCTTCACTTGACCTTTATCACCAACGGATGGCAACCTTGAAGCCTATGATCTCTACGCTCACACAATCTTCTCCTTCAGGTCTATTGGTCAACCCTCTTTGATGCCGGTCAAAGGGGTAGACGACGTGGGCCCACGGGTCGAGCTTTGGGCCAAAATCGGCGTGCCGATGCATCGGAATCTATGACCTACAATAGATTATTTGGGTTGAAACCCTATAATACAAAATTAAACTAATTTCGTGTTCGAAATTTCTCAAAACAGTCCAATACCTTATTGGTCATAGAGAATTTGCGTAGAACCGAGAGAATACACAATTCGATGCAAACATGCACATAACTCACCGTTAACTTCGATTTTTATGCTATGATGTCAAAAAGGTGTTTTCTCCGTAGATCATTACGCACGATTCTCTTATTTGCCATTTTCTCTACGCAGTGACACAAACTTACTTTCATGCACGCCCAAACCCAAGAATACTCATTTTAACTCAAATTTTGCGCATAAAGTCATCAATAAGTACCTTTTCTATGCCTTGATCGATTTTTATCGTTTCGTAGACCGTTATACCTAACTTTCGTGTTTTCCCAGATATGACCTCCCCGGTCAAGAATTTAGATAACTTTTGCAAGGAAACTCCGATTGAGACGAAACTAATTTTGTTGGAAAGATAACCCTGAGAACTAACCAGCAGAAAGTGGAATTCTAGAAAAAGAGCAGTAGAGAGAATAACTAAAACGGAGAGGTGTGGCTGAACCTTTGTAACACGGACATGTAGAATTCCCTACATCGTAAACGCAATAAAAGTAGCAGGCAAATCTCGTTTTTCAAAAGACACTTGATCTTGTCTCGTGAACCAATATGGGGAAGCGTCTCTTAGAAATCGACTTCTTCACTTGACCTTTATCACCAACGGATGGCAACCTTGAAGCCTATGATCTCTATGCTCACACAATCTTCTCCTTCAGGTCTATTGGTCAACCCTCTTTCGATGCCGGTCAAAGGGGTAGACGATGTGGGGCCCACGGGTCGAGCTTTGGGCCAAAAACGGCACGCCGAAGCATCGGAATCTATGACCTACAATAGATTATTTGGGTTGAAACCCTATAATACAAAAATTAAACAAATTTCGTGTTTAAAATTTCTCAAAACAGTCCAATACCTTATTGGTCATAGAGAATTTGCGTAGAACCGAGAGAATACACAATTCGATGCAAACACTGCACATAACTCACCGTTAACTTCGATTTTTATGCTATGTGTCAAAAAGATGTTTTCTCCGTAGATCATTACGCACGATTCTCTTATTTGCCATTTTCTCTACGCAGTGACACAAACTTATTTTCATGCACGCCCAAACCCAAGAATACTCATTTTAACTCAAATTTTGCGCATAAAGTCATCAATAAGTACCTTTTCTATGCCTTGATCGATTTTTTATCGTTTCGTAGACCGTTATACCTAACTTTCGTGTTTTCCCAGATATGACCTCCCCGGTCAAGAATTTAGATAACTTTTGCAAGGAAAATCCGATTGAGATGAAACTAATTTTGTTGGAAAGATAACCCTGAGAACTAACCAGCAGAAAGTGGAATCTATTATATACTAAAAGCAAAATGAGGTTATCTAATAGAGCCACCACGTTAAGCCACATCATTTAAATTAATTATAGTGCTTAGATCTAAAATCTACGGTTAGGATTTAATGCTATATTAGTGTTACGCAAAAATTGTCACGTACAATATCATACATGGCCACGTACCACATGTGCAAATAATCAGATCCGTTAACTTTTCGTTAATTAAAAAATAATGTGTGTACCAAACATGTCCCGGTACGGACATGCACAAACAGAGTCTACCCGTACGTGTGAACCAACGAAAGAGTCCGGCCGGCCGGCCGGTCGTGCCTTTGATGATTTTTTTTTTGTTGAGATTTTGATGATTAAATAGCAGGAAGAAGTTTGGATGTGATACGTGTCCAGTTAGCCCAGCCCTATTTTTTTATATTTCTTTCCTAAACAGAGTCTACCCCTACAAAGGCATGTATTAGAGATTGAGAAGTACGTCCCTTTAAAACACCTGCATGAAACACATTTTAATGCCTTAATAGCTAGATTGTCCGATCAAGTAAAAATATGTAACGTCAATTAATTAAGAGAGTTTTGATTCTAAAAAAATTAAAAGAAATATAGGAATAAAAAACACATAGACTTGAATTTTACAGAATTAAAATGTGTACCATCAAAAGAAACTTTCAAGGAAATTTGAGTCTAATAGAAAGTTAGTTTTAAAATCATGGCAGAAGGTGAATCTTTAGAAGAAAAAAACTTTCTCCAATCCTCGAAACAAAAATTGAAAACCCTATGACACAAATGGTAAGGAAAAAATATATCTATGATTGTAAAATAAAGGTGAATATTTTAAAAAGAAACACATACCATGGTAGCAAAAAATTCATTGAGTGAGCTTTTATTTTTCTAGACATAGTCAATCATGTGTGGAGGGTGTTTCGCTTTGGCATATCCGGATCCTTAGGAAAAAAATGTTGCAACTAATGAACATAATTTCCACTTAAATCTAGAGTTATGTGGAAAATCTGTTCACGAACGATTAAATCTAGATTTTCCACTTCTTAGTCCTGACCGGTCATTAGGCGTAAGCAATTAGCTAATCTGTAGATAAAAACTGGTCCAAAAATGACCATGAAGTTTCATCACGCTAATCAAGTAACGAGTCCAGCCATGCTTAGCGATGATTTAGTAGTAAGCGACTAGATGAATTAGAGATGCGCTGTGAAGTTATCACCCAATTATACGTCGCCTGATAATTAAGGAACTACACAACATAATACAGAGTATACAATAGTATGTTTTTTGCAAAATTCAAATGTTTGTTGACTTGCATGAACATATTCCACCCACACACACACCGGTACATCCTTCTTATTGATCCGTATAAATGTTGATTTATAATTAAATACAATAAAAAAATATTGGAAGTCATGGACTAATTTGTTAAGAAATCTTAATGCAGGTATACAAACCACAGTGAGTAATGAACAAGCCAAATGACCGGCTTGGTGTGTCGATCTTCAATTAGTTTACTAATGGCTTGCTAGCTCATTTTTTAACCTTGATAGTTTTCTTATAAAGATACAATCACATGAAACCGAAATGATGTAGTAAAGCTTAATAAATTTAACGTACCAATCTGTAACACGTGCAATCGACCAATTGTCTACTAGACGCTTCACTCATAGAGTTAAGTGTACTAGAGATTCTCAAAAGAAAAGCCACCATCCTTTTATTAGTAGATCAGAACTCTTAGTATCTAAGCACATCACATCAGTTAGATGGATACATTCATTAGATCTTTACAGGCTACAGCGTTACTAAAACAAATCACATCCACTAGATCTTACCTATTATACCTAAATAGATCATAATCATTAGAATTATGTAATCATTCCTACACAAGTTGCATTACCTAGGTCTAACAGCTCATAAGCAGATGTCATCTGCTATATGTTCATAACTATACCGTAAATAGATCACTTAGATAATATATATAGTTCATCGCAGTCGCACATAGTCAGTTATCACACACACAAAAATTGTAGGTGTCGGTGTCAATTATTTTTTGGACTTACCATGTACATGTGATACCTGATTTAAACATGTTATCATACATGTATAACTATTTTTTAATAGTCATACATGTATAAACTAATTCAATGCAATGAATAAATATAAGGTTGGTTCTATAAAAAAACACTAGGCAATGGACAGTGTAATTTTACCATCTAATGATCCATCAAAAATTTATGCTAAGAGGTGATGGAATAAAAGTATCTAACGAATTATTAGGAATGGACATTAGCACCGGCAGACGTGTACATAAAGGAGCATTGGTTGTCAGAACCAAGGACATGAAGGCATGTTTGTCATTTATCTGTTAAAATATTTGTTTGTTGGTAAATTATCGACCAAATTATATATGCAATAAAGAATTTAAGGGCAAGCATATTTTTTACAAAGAGAATTGCTTTTTATTAATATGCACACAACGACCTAGATGCGTATACCTATGATACCAAACACGAGAAAACTAATCTAGCAGACATGCTTGTACGTATATTATGTGTCAGTTTTGTCTGTGTCCTTTCAAGTCCACCTCTGGAGGTATAATCACGTTATTTCAAAAAGAACTCCCCCGGCCCTTTTATTTTTTATAGTATAATGGTATTAAAAGTAAAGGACAAAGATACATATTTGTTAATGTAATCATGTCTAAAACGTTGTTCATTTGACATTAAAGCGTTGTGTACATAGGAGGAAAAAAATATGCACGCAAGATAAAAATAATCACCTTAACCATTTCGCCAAACTATATATGCTGCCCGCGCATTTGCGAGGGCCACCTTGCTAGTTCTTGGAAAAGAGCAATAGAGAAAATAACTAAAACGGAGAGGTGTGGCTGAACCTTTGTAACACGGACATGTAGAATTCCCTACATCGTAAACGCAATAAAAGTAGCAAGCAAATCTAGTTTTTTCAAAGGACACTTGATCTTGTCTCGTGAACCAATATGGGGAAGCGTCTCTTAGAAATCGACTTCTTCACTTGACCTTTATCACCAACGGATGGCAACCTTGAAGCCTATGATCTCTACGCTCACACAATCTTCTCCTTCAGGTCTATTGGTCAACCCTCTTTCGATGCCGGTCAAAGGGGTAGACGACGTGGGCCCACGGGTCGAGCTTTGGGACAAAATCGGCGCGTCGAAGCATCGGAATCTATGACCTACAATAGTTTATTTGGGTTGAAACCCTATAATACAAAAATTAAACAAATTTCGTGTTTGAAATTTCTCAAAACAGTCCAATACCTTATTGGTCATAGAGAATTTGCGTAGAACCGAGAGAATTAACTATTCGATGCAAACACTGCACATAACTCACGTTAACTTCGATTTTTATGCTATGATGTAAAAAAGAAGTTTTGTCCGTAGATCATTACGCACGATTCTCTTATTTGCCATTTTCTCTACGCAGTGACACAAACTTACTTTCATGCACGCCCAAACCCAAGAATACTCATTTTAACTCAAATTTTGCACATAAAGTCATCAATAAGTACCTTTTGTATGCCTTGATCAATTTTTTATCGTTTCGTAGACCGTTATACCTAACTTTCGTGTCTTTCCAGATATGACCTCCCCGGTCAAGAATTTAGATAACTTTTGCAAGGAAACTCCGATTGAGATGAAACTAATTTTGTTGGAAAGATAAACCTGAGAGCTAACCAGCAGAAAGTGGAATTCTTGGAAAAGAGCAATAGAGAAAATAACTAAAACGGAGAGGTGTGGCCGAACCTTTGTAACACGGACATGTAGAATTCCCTACATCGTAACCGCAATAAAAGTAACAGGCAAATCTCGTTTTTCAAAAGACACTTGATCTTGTCTCGTGAACCAATATGAGGATGCGTCTCTTAGAAATCGACTTCTTCACTTGACCTTTATCACCAACGGATGGCAACCTTGAAGCCTATGATCTCTACGCTCAAACAATTTTCTCCTTCAGGTCCATTGGTCCACCCTCTTTCGATGCCGGTCAAAGGGGTAGACAACGTGTCCCCACGGGTCGAGCTTTGGTACAAAAACGGCGCGCCGAAGCATCGCAATCTATGACCTACCATTGATTATTTGAGTTGAAACCCTATAATAAAAAATTAAACTAATTTCGTGTTCGAAATTTCTCAAAACAGTCCAATACCTTATTGGTCATAGAGAATTTGCGTAGAACCGAGAGAATACACAATTCGATGCAAACACTGCACATAACTCACCGTTAACTTCGATTTTTATGCTATGATGTCAAAAACATGTTTTCTCCGTAGATCATTACGCTCGATTCTCTTATTTGCCATTTTCTCTACGCAGTGACACAAACTTACTTTCATGCACGCCCAAACCCAAGAATACTCATTTTAACTCAAATTTTGCACATAAAGTCATCAATAAGTACCTTCTGTATGCCTTGATCGATTTTTTATCGTTTCATAGACCGTTATACCTAACTTTCGTGTCTTCCCACATATGACCTCCCCGGTCAAGAATTTAGATAACTTTTGCAAGGAAACTCCGATTGAGATGAAACTAATTTTGTTGGAAAGATAACCCTAAGAACTAACGAGCAGAAAGTGGAAGACTTGGAAAAGAGCAACAGCGAAAATAACTAAAATGGAGAGGCGTGGCTGAATCTTTGTAACACGGACATGTAGAATTCCCTACATCGTAACCGCAATAAAAGTAGCAGGCAAATCTCGTTTTTCAAAAGACACTTGATCTTGTCTCGTGAACCAATATGGGGAAGCATCTCTTAGAAATCGACTTCTTCACTTGACCTTTATCACCAATGGATGGCAACCTTGAAGCCTATGATCTCTACGCTCACACAATCTTCTCCTTCAGGTCCATTGGTCAACCCTCTTTCGATGCCGGTCAAAGGGGAAGACGACGTGGGGCCCACGGGTAGAGCTTTAGGCCAAAAACAGCATGCCGAAGCATCGAATCTATGACCTACAATAGATTATTCGGGTTGAAACCCTATAATACAAAAATTAAACAAATTTCGTGTTCGAAATTTCTCAAAACAGTCCAATACCTTATTGGTGATAGAGAATTTGCGTAGAACCGAGAGAATACACAATTCGATACAAACACTGCACATAACTCACGGTTAACTTCGATTTTTATGCTACGATGTCAAAAGGATGTTTTCTCTGTAGATCATTACGCACGATTCTCTTATTTGCCATTTTCTCTACGCAGTGACACAAACTTACTTTCTTGCACGCCTAAACCCAAGAATACTCATTTTTACTCAAATTTTGCACATAAAGTCATCAATAAGTACCTTTTGTATGCCTTGATCGATTTTTTATCGTTTCGTAGACCGTTATACCTAACTTTCGTGTTTTCCCAGATATGACCTCCCTGGTCAAGAATTTAGATAACTTTTGCAAGGAAACTTCGATTGAGATGAAATTAATTTTGTTGGAAAGATAACCCTGAGAACTAACTAGCAGAAAGTGGAATTCTTGGAAAAGAGCAATAGAGAAAATAACTAAAACGGAGAGTGATACGTCCATTTTGCATCACTATTTTATATCATAATTTACTGCTATTCATTGATATATTTCACATTTAGATGATATACTTATGTTATTTTATCTTGTTTTGCATGTTTGATGATTATTGGAGAATTAACTGCCGGAGTCAGGATTCAGCTGGAAAAAGGATCGTCAAGACACCCTATTTCTGAAGATCAACAATTCACGGAAAATATACAGATGTTCCTATTTTGTCAGATGCCGGAGCCAGCCAAAAGGGGAGGCTGAGATGGGCCACGAGGGGCCCACACCACCCCACGGCACGGGCCCCCCTTCTGCCGCGCCGGGGCATGGTGTGGCCACCCTGGCCCACCTCTAGCGCTCCCCCTTCGCGTACTTCATCCCCCAGAAACCCTAAGATGTGGGGAGGCATCGAGAAAATATTCCGCCGCCTCCACGAGGCGGAAACCACACAGAGAGAAAAAGCTCTCCGGCTGACAGAAATCTGCCGGGGAAATTCCTTCCCGGAGGTGGGAAATCATCGCTATCGTCATCGTCATCACGCCGGACTTCATCGGGATCATCATCATCATCATCTCCATCGCTGTCACCATCATCTCTACCGCTCCACTTCGTTTCGCTGCAACATCTAGGGTTATACTTTGTGTAGTTCATAGGGGAAACTTTCCCGGTGTTGATTACTACTTGTGGTTGATGCTATTAAGTTTTATCAGTGAATTGAAGTATATGTCCAGATTGTTATTCATCATTACATCACCTCTGATCATGATCCATATGATGTCTTGTGAGTAGTTCGTTTAGTTCTTGAGGACATGGGAGAAGTCATGCTGTTAGTAGTGGAACTATGTTGAGTAATATTTAATGGTTTGATATTTAAGTTGTGGTGTTATTCTTCTAGTGGTGTCGTGTGAACGTCGACTACATGACACTTCACCTTTATGGGCCTAGAGGAATGCATTGTGTATTTGGCTACTAATTGTGGGGTTGCCGGAGTGACAGAAACCTAAACCCCCGTTAGTAAACCGGTGCATGAGGGAGTGTAGGATCTCAGAGTTTAAGGCTGTGGTTAGATTTATCTTAATTACTTCCTTGTGACGTGGATGCTTGCAAGGGGTTTAATCACAAGTATGTATTAGTCCAAGTTAGGGCAGTGCATTAGCATAGGTTCACCCACACAACACTTATCAAAACAATAAAGATTAATCAGCTGTAGGAAGCGAAAGCACTTGACGAAATTCCCGTGTGTCCTCAAGAACGTTTTGCCATCATAAGTAAACCAACCGGCTTATACTTTGCTCTAAAAAGGATTGGGCCACTCGCTGCAATTATTATTACTGTCTTTTATTTACACGCATTTTATTTATCTGCAATATCAAAAACCCCTAAAAACTTGTCTGCTAGTATTTACAGTGATTCCTTGTTCAAAACTACTTGTCAACACCTTCTGCTCCTCGTTGGGTTCGACACTCTTATTTATCGAAAGTACTATGATACACCCCCTATACTTGTGGGTCATCAGAGAGGTGTGGCTGAACCTTTGTAACACGGACATGTAGAATTCCCTACATCGTAAACGCAATAAAAGTAGCAGGCAAATCTCGTTTTTCAAAAGACACTTGATCTTGTCTCGTGAACCAATATGGGGAAGCGTCACTTAGAAATCGACTTCATCACTTGACCTTTATCACCAACGGATGGCAACCTTGAAGCCTATGATCTCTACGCTTACACAATCTTCTCCTTTAGGTCTATTGGTCAACCCTCTTTCGATGCCGGTCAAAGGGGTAGACGACATGGGGCCCACGGGTCGAGCTTTGGGCCAAAACGGCGCGCCAAAGCATCGGAATCTATGACCTACAATAGATTATTTGGGTTGAAACCCTATAATACAAAAATTAAACTAATTTCGTGTTCGAAATTTCTCAAAACAGTCCAATACCTTATTGGTCATAGAGAATTTGCGTAGAACCGAGAAAATACACAATTCGATGCAAACACTGCACATAACTCACCGTTAACTTCGATTTTTATGCTATGATGTCAAAAAGATGTTTTCTCCGTAGATCATTACACACGATTCTCTTATTTGCCATTTTCTCTACGCAGTGACACAAACATAATTTCATGCACGCCCAAACCCAAGAATACTCATTTTAACTCAAATTTTTCACATAAAGTCATCAATAAGTACCTTTTGTATGCCTTGATCGATTTTTTATCGTTTCGTAGATCGTTATACCTAACTTTCATGTTTTCCCAGATATGACCTCCCCGGTCAAGAATTTGGATAACTTTTGCAAGGAAACTTCGATTGAGATGAAAGTAATTTTGTTGGAAAGATAACCCTGAGAACTAACCAGCAGAAAGTGGAATTCTTGGAAAAGACCAATAGAGAAAATAACTAAAACGGAGAGGTGTGGCTGAACCTTTGTAACACGGACATGTAGAATTCCCTACATCGTAAACGCAATAAAAGTAGCAGGCAAATCTCGTTTTTCAAAAGACACTTGATCTTGTCTCGTGTACCAATATGGGGAAGCGTCTCTTAGAAATCGACTTCTTCACTTGACCTTTATCACCAACGGATGGCAACCTTGAAGCCTATGATCTCTACGCTCACAAAATCTTCTCCTTTAGGTCTATTGGTCAACCCTCTTTCGATGCCGGTCAAAGGGGTAGACGACGTGGGGCCCACGGGTCGAGCTTTGGGCCAAAAACGGCGCGCCGAAGCATCGGAATCTATGACCTACAATAGATTATTTGTGTTGAAACCCTATAATACAAAAATTAAACTAATTTCGTGTTCGAAATTTCTCAAAACATCCAAAACCTTATTGGTCATAGAGAATTTGCGTAGAACCGAGAAAATACACAATTCGATGCAAACACTGCACATAACTCACCGTTAACTTCGATTTTTATGCTATGATGTCAAAAAGATGTTTTCTCCGTAGATCATTACGCACGATTCTCTTATTTGCCATTTTCTCTACGCAGTGACACAAACATAATTTCATGCACGCCCAAACCCAAGAATACTCATTTTAACTCAAATTTTTCACATAAAGTCATCAATAAGTACCTTTTGTATGCCTTGATCGATTTTTTATCGTTTCGTAGATCGTTATACCTAACTTTCGTGTTTTCCCAGATATGACCTCCCCGGTCAAGAATTTAGATAACTTTTGCAAGGAAACTTCGATTGAGATGAAACTAATTTTGTTGGAAAGATAACCCTGAGAACTAACCAGCAGAAAGTGGAATTCTTTGAAAAGACCAATAGAGAAATAACTAAAACGGAGAGGTGTGGCTGAACCTTTGTAACACGGACATGTAGAATTCCCTACATCGTAAACGCAATAAAAGTAGCAGGCAAATCTCGTTTTTCAAAAGACACTTGATGTTGTCTCGTGAACCAATATGGGGAAGCGTCTCTTAGAAATTGACTTCTCCACTTGACCTTTATCACCAACGGATGGCAACCTTGAAGCCTATGTGTCGGGGGAATAATTAACCCGCGACTTATTCAAGGCCAAAACAACGACTTCATGATCACGCTATTATTGGGCCACGTAAAAGATGGGCCGATCAAGGATCGCGGCCTGCCAAAGGAAGGCTCCAGAAGGTCGGTGGTAAAACTTGCCTTGGATGACAAGCTTGCAATCGGCTTCGTGTAGAACTCTTGTAACCTAGCGAGCCTCTGTGTATATAAAGAGGACTCGCAGGACTTAGACAGGGTCAAGCTATCAAGCCCTAAAACCCTAGCTCTTACGGCGAGTTCCCAGATCGGATCGCCTCCATTGTAACACCACATATATCATATCAATACCAATCTAGGGTAGGCAGGAAGTAGGTCTTTACCTCACATTGAGGGGCCGAACCTGGGTAAATCTGTGTTCGTCCTTGTTCCTGCGATCCCAAGCTCGGAGACGATTGACTCGCGCAAATCCCACACCTACGAAGTCATCCATGACATCTGACGTGACAAACCCACGACAGTTGGCGCCCACCGTGGGGCCTGCGGTCAAGAGCGTCACGTTCCGCGCAGGATCGATGAAAGGAGCTGAAGATCTCGCCATTGGCCACATCATCATGGTCGATGGCACGCCTCTCATTGACGATTCAAGCTGGGGACCAGAAGCTGATTACCTGGAGACCGGCCGTATCATCCCGTTTGGATCTATCAACGTCTTCGTCGGTTTCATTGGCGGCGGATCTGTTAGCTCAGTCCAAGAAGGCGACTCAGCAGAAGGAGTCGCCAGTGACGGAGAAGAGTCTGGAGAGCATGGACTCGCAAGAATTTGGGTCCATCATACCAGCTCTTGAGGAAAGTTACTGGGATTACGCACCAGTGGTAGAACAAGAGGCGGCACCAGTTGGAGTCTACATGGCCGGAGGTGCAAGTACGTCAGGAACTGCGGGAGAAGCCGAAAGATCGACACCTCCCGGCAACCCACTACTTATCCCGGTGTCAGCCGCAAACGCCGCTGTCCGCGCAACAGAAATTGAGGCCGCCAGGGCCGAGCTCCTGTACGAGGTTCGGAGGATGGAAGCAGAGCGCTGCAGGCTCGAACAGGTGAACCAAGGAATCCAACAGGAACGGCAAAGGATAGCCGCGCTCGCCGCGACTCAAAGACAAGTTGACTCGCAGGCGCAAGCGCGCGCGACTCAACCAACAATAGAACTTCCACCCACTCCAGCTGCTGGAGACCAACCAGTCGCAAGGATTTTGGAACCATCGATTGTCCACGAAGCCCAGCAACTACCATCGCAACAACCAAGGAGGTTTCATACCCCACAAGGCCACTACCAAAGCCCGGTCGATAACATGTATGCAGCGGCTAATATCTTGACACAGATGGTACCAACAGGCGACGACCCAATCAACACTGAAGCACGGCGTGCGATACAGATGTTGAGCACTGCTGTCCTACAACAGGCCAACAGGGCAGAAGCCGAGGGGCAGCAGCCCCCGTACGGCCGGCCGCGGGATCGCGGCAGAAAGAAGCGTCCAAAGCAGGCCACCGGAGGATATATCAAGGGTCGCGCAGAGGCAGCAGGAACAAGCCGCAGAAGCACAGGCTATCATGCCAACGATGCAGACGCGGCTCGTGGAAGTTAACAACCCTACGGGCACATCCACAGCTTTGTCCTCGCGACTCAAAGGTCCGGCATGCTTCACTGAGAAGATCAGATCGGAACCTTTCCCTGAAGATTTCAAAGGACCACGCAAGGTGGCAAACTATAACGCCAGCATGGACCCTACCACCTGGCTAAACAACTACGAGATGGGGATGAGTATTTTAAATGCTTCAGAAGAGATATGCGCAAGGTACCTCAACATGATGTTGGAGGGCGCGGCTCACATATGGCTACAAAATCTACCCCCCAACTCCATAAATACCTGGGAAGAGTTGAAAGACGCTTTCGTCAAAAACTTCCAAGGAACCTGCAAGCGACTCTGCAATATAGAAGATCTAGAGCGTTGCGTTCAAAGGAAGGCGAGTCAAGTCGCCACTGGATGAGGAGGGTGGCAGAAATTATACACTCCTCAGACAACATACCTCCAAGCTCAGCTGTCCTAGTCATGGAGAAAAATTGTAAGTTCGAACCACTGATCCATAAGTTAGGTCGCATGAAGGGCAAGGTCAAGAGTCTCAGCGAGGTAATGGCTGCGGCTAACAAATACGCTGGCTCAGACAAGACCCGAGATGCGTCAGATGGAGAAGAGGAGAAGGCCGCTGTTGAAGGAAAGAAAAATACCAGCAAGCCTCAACAGCAACAAACTAGCCACAACAACGCGAATCAAAACAAGCGCAAGAGTGAAGAAGGAAACTCTGGGCTTGTCGCCAACACACGTGGAGGTTTCAGGGGCCAACGAGGAAGAGGCCGAGGAATCGGCTCTCGTCCAATTAACATGGAAGAAGTTTTTAATCGGCCGTGCGATCTTCACACGGGAGGCGACGGGCGGCCAGCAGACCATACCAAGGCGCAATGTAATTATTACAAGAAGTGGAAAGAAGAAAGCCAACACAACAGGGGAAACCACCATGAAGGAAGCCCTGGTGCGACTCATGGTTCAGGCGCCGGGCCGCACAATGCGAGTAACCCCAGGCAGGTGGGGCAGTACCATACAATAGTTATCAACACCTCCAAGAGGGAAGAGAAATTAAGTCGCAGAAGCCAGCAGGTAAATGCTGTGATACCAGCAACCCCCAATTGGCTAAAATGGTCAGAACATGCAGTCACTTGGAGTCGCGACGATCATCCGCCGCAAGTGCGAGAGCCAGGGAAGCTGGCGCTAGTTGTGGCACCTTATGTAGCAGGATACAAGCTAACCAAAGTGCTTATGGACGGGGGAAGCAGCATAAATATCATGTACTACGATACGTTCAAGCGCTTGGGGCTCATGGACTCCAGCCTGCAACACACGACGACCGTATTTCACGGCATCGTCCCAGGAAAGTCAGCACAGCCAGTGGGAAAGATAACCCTGGGAGTAACCTTTGGGACGGAAGAAAACTTCAGAAGCGAGTTCATATGCTTCGAAGTGGTAAAATTCCAGAGCCCATATCACGCCCTGTTCGGACGAACAGCCTTCGCCAAGTTTATGGCCAGGCCATGCTACGTTTACCTACAGCTGAAGATACCAGGACCAAGAGGGGTCATCACAGTGCACGGCGATAGAGAAAAAGCAATAGAGTGCGAGGAGGGAGATGCAGCCTTCGCAGAATCAGCTTGTGCCGCTGAAGAGCTAAAGAGTTATAAGTCGCAGGTGGATCCCAATGATATGAGCGTAGTTACCACGCCATCTGCCGAACCACCAATGAAATTCAAAGCGGCCCAAGACACCAAGCAGATAGATCTTGTTCCTGGCGACTCATCCAAGCAGGCGAGCATCGGAGCCCACATGGAGAAAGAACAGGAGCGGGCACTCATCGCTTTCCTTCAGGAAAACAAGGACATCTTCGCATGGAAACCATCAGATATGCCAGGGGTGCCAAGGGAATTGGCAGAACACAGCCTTAACGTGAACCCCTGGCCAAGCCAGTAAAGCAACCGCTGCGGCGTTTCCACGACGACAGGAGAAAAGCGATAGGGGAAGAAATAGCTCGCCTATTGGCCGCAGGATTCATCACAGAAGTATATCACCCGGAGTGGGTGGCAAACCCAGTCCTAGTTATGAAAAAGAACGGCACATGGCGAATGTGCATTGACTACACCAGTCTCAACAAAGCCTGTCCAAAGGACCCATTTGCCTTGCCAAGGATTGACCAAGTGATTGATTCAACAGCCGGATGCGAGTTGTTGTGCTTTCTAGACGCCTATTCAGGCTACCATCAAATCAAGATGAAGAAGGAGGACCAGGAAAAGACATCCTTCATCACACCCTTTGGGGCCTTTTGCTATGTAAGCATGCCCTTTGGATTGAAGAACGCAGGTGCGACTTACCAGAGGTGCATTCAAAGTTGCTTGCATGAGCAGATAGGTCGCAACGTTCACGCCTATGTGGACGATATCGTCATTAAATCGCAAGTAGGCCAGGATCTCATCAGTGACTTGGAAGAAACCTTCACAAATCTCAGAAGATATAACATGAAGCTCAACCCGACGAAGTGCGTCTTTGGAGTACCAGCGGGGAAGCTATTGGGGTTCATAGTGTCAGAAAGAGGCATCGAAGCCAACCCTGACAAGATAAAGGCTGTAATGGACCTCCAAAAACCAGAAAAGATCAAGGACGTACAGCGACTTACCGGTTGCGTCGCGGCGTTAAGTCGCTTTATATCAAGACTGGGAGAAAAAGCCCTGCCTTTATACAGATTGCTGAAAAAGTCAGATACCTTCGTTTGGGACTCAGAAGCCGACGAAGCTTTAACAGCCCTGAAGATTCAGTTGACAAATGCTCCAGTTCTGGCAGCTCCAAAGGATAAAGAGCCCATGCTGTTGTACATAGCTGCAAACTCTCGTGCCGTAAGCGCCGTGATGGTTGTAGAGAGACAAGAGCCAGGAAAGGAGTACCCAGTCCAAAGGCCAGTATACTACGTAAGTGAAGTGCTCACGGCTTCAAAGCAGCGTTACCCTCAGTGGCAGAAGCTAGTGTTTGGAGTATTCATGGCGAGTCGCAAGCTGAAGCACTACTTCCAGGAACACCCAATAACTGTGGTCAGCTCGGCACCACTGGCAGACATCATCCGCAACCGAGAAGCAACAGGAAGAGTAGCCAAGTGGGCGATCGAGCTGGGTCCACACCATATAAGCTACGAGCCGCGCACATCAATTAAGTCGCAAGCTCTCGCAGATTTCATCAATGATTGGACAGAAATTCAAGTCGCTCCCACCATGGCAGAAACAAAATACTGGACCATGCACTTCGATGGGTCAAGACAGCTACAAGGCTCGGGGGCTGGAGTTGTACTACTTCCCCCAAGGGAGACAAGCTAAGATACGTGCTCCAAATACACTTCAATTGCACAAACAATGTAGCAGAATATGAGGCATTGCTTCACGGACTCCGTATAGCAAAGGAGATGAATGTCAGTCGCATCCGTTGCTTTGGAGACTCAGATTTGGTAGCTCAACAAGTTTCTGGAACATGGGACAGTAAGGATGCAAACATGGCTGCATACAGAAGAGAGGTGGACAGAGTTGCTGGACACTTCACTGGCTTCCAAGTTGAACATGTTGATCGAAGACAAAATGAAGCAGCAGATGCCTTGTCTCGGCTAGGATCCAATAGGCAATCAGTCCCGCCCAATGTTTTCTTGGATGAGTTGCATAACCCATCAGTTAAGCCTCCAGCAGAGATTGACATCGCAGAGCCAGAGGATGATTCAACTTTAGTCGCAGCCCTGCATGAACAGCCGGCATGGACAGAGCCATACATGGCATATTTAAGTCGCGGAGTGCTACCAGAGGATGAAGTAGAGGCGCGCAAGATAACACGGCGATCCAAGGCCTACACAATAATAAACAATGAGCTATACAAGCGCAGCGTTGCGGGGACATTCCAAAGATGCGTATCACCAGAAGAAGGACGAAAAATCTTGCACGAAATTCACGCAGGCGATTGTGGCCATCATGCTTCGTCAAGATCTTTGGTGGCAAAGGCGTTCAGACATGGTTTCTTCTGGTTAACGGCGCTAGCAGACGCTGAGCAGATTGTCAGAGTGTGTGATGGATGTCAAAGATACGCCAGGCAAGATCATATGCCAGCTCAAGCACTTCGTACAATACCCATCACATGGCCTTTCGCCGTATGGGGTTTTGACATGGTAGGGCCCTTCAGACGGTCCCAACGGGAAAAACTCACCTCCTGGTCGTGGTGGACAAATTCACAAAGTGGATAGAAGCAGAACCCGTGGGAGATTGTGAAGCTGAAACAGCAGTCAAGTTCTTGAAGAAGGTCATATTCCGCTTTGGATATCCCCATAGTATCATTACAGACAACGGAAGCAACACCTCTGAAGGAGCTACACAAATATTTTGTGCGAACAATGGGATAAGGCTGGACCTCACGTCAGTATCACATCCGAGAGCAATGGACAAGCTGAGCGAGCTAACCAGGAAATTCTCCATGGATTAAGCCGCGCCTTATTGAAAAGGTTGAAGCATCTCCAGGATGTTGGGTGGAGGAACTGCCAGCCGTGCTATGGAGTTTAAGAACAACCCCTAATAGATCCACAGGATTTACACCATATTTTATGGTCTATGGAGCAGAAGCGGTTATGCCCAGCGATATCATACATGATTCACCAAGAGTTGCGGCCTATGTCGAAGCAGATAATGAAGCAGCTCGGCAGGATTCTGTGGACACATTAGAAGAGGTCAGAGATTTGGCAGCATCAAGGTCAGCGGTGTATCAGCAAGACTTGCGACGCTATCATGCCAGACGCATCAGAACCCGCACCTTTCAAGAAGGAGACCTAGTGCTGCGACTCAAGCAAGACCATAAGGGAATGCACAAGCTATCTTCTCCATGGGAAGGACCCTACATCATCAGCAAAAAACTAAACAATGGATCGTACTATCTGCTGGATGTGAGAGAAGAAAGCAGTGATCGCCATGATTTCGAGGATCGTCTAGAAGCGCCTCGCCCTTGGAACGTCGCGCAACTGCGACCTTACTACACATAAAAAAGCTAATCAGAGCTAAGTTTCATCTTTTCCAGCTGCCTATAGCTGAGTATCATCCTAGCCACTAAGGGCTCTTGCTTCAAAATTGGTCGCCACCTAGGCGCGACCTGCAACACCTGTATCAGAAATCGGCCGCCACCTAGGCGCGGCCGTACCTTATGTATCAGAAATCGGCCGCCACCTAGGCGCGGCCGTATGTCTCAAACTGGGATCGCCGCCTACGTGCGACCCAACCCTATGTATAACACTCGGTTGCCACCAAGGCGCGACCTTATGTGTCATCATAAACAAAGCTGTTTATAGCTATATATCATTTGTTTCTTGGGGGCTTTGTACCCTGAAACAGCCAACCTACTGGCAATATCAAACTTACCTTAAGTCGGATTGCAACTTGCATTATGCGTCCAAAGTACTGGGGTGTGGCGTCAATCGAGCTTGATTGCCTATCATGGCCGCTCTCGACCCTGAACACACATGTTCCTAGGAAATACTGAGTCGCGCGAGTGCCCACTTAATGGATTCAGAAAGGCCTAACTAGAGGTCAATGTACTGCTTATAGTACGGCAACACCAATTGCAATTGCTTATATCTTAACAATTGTTTCTTATCTATGACATCAAGCTACAGGTGACGATCTTCAAAACCTCTGAGAAGAATTGAGATGATTGTCAAATCACATCAGCTCAATCCTTGGGGGCTACAGCATATTGTTATCAAAAATTTGAAGATTGGTCATCATCAAGTGTTGAAGCTATCAGGCAAACCTTGACAGAGTAAGAAGCTCACGAAGTCAGATGCATTTTCAAGGCCGCCCCAAAAGTGCGAGTAAAAGCCAGTCCAACGTGATCATGAGTCGCAGAGCAAGGAAGTGCAAGCCAGAAAGAAAAAAGTGCAGCCTAAACGTCCAAGGAACCTTTCAAAGTCAAGAAAACATATCAAGATATTCCATGAAGTTCAGGCTACACTTGGGGGCTAATGTCGGGGGAATAATTAACCCGCGACTTATTCAAGGCCAAAACAGCGACTTCATGATCACGCTATTATTGGGCCACGTAAAAGATGGGCCGATCAAGGATCGCGGCCTGCCAAAGGAAGGCTCCAGAAGGTCGGTGGTAAAACTTGCCTTGGATGACAAGCTTGCAATCGGCTTCGTGTAGAACTCTTGTAACCTAGCGAGCCTCTGTGTATATAAAGAGGACTCGCAGGACTTAGACAGGGTCAAGCTATCAAGCCCTAAAACCCTAGCTCTTACGGCGAGTTCCCAGATCGGATCGCCTCCATTGTAACACCACATATATCATATCAATACCAATCTAGGGTAGGCAGGAAGTAGGTCTTTACCTCACATTGAGGGGCCGAACCTGGGTAAATCTGTGTTCGTCCTTGTTCCTGCGATCCCAAGCTCGGAGACGGTTGACTCGCGCAAATCCCACACCTACGAAGTCATCCATGACATCTGACGTGACAAACCCACGACACTATGATCTCTACGCTCACACAATCTTCTCCTTCAGGTCTATTGGTCAACCTCTTTCGATGCCGGTCAAAGGGGTAGATGACGTGGGGCCCATGGGTCGAGCTTTGGGCCAAAAACGGCGCGCCGATGCATCGGAATCTATGACCTACAATCGATTATTTGGGTTGAAACCCTATAATACAAAAATTAAACAAATTTCATGTTTGAAATTTCTCAAAATAGTCCAATACCTTATTGGTCATAGAGAATTTGCGTAGAACCGAGAGAATACACAATTCGATGTAAACACTGCACATAACTCTCCGTTAGCTTCGATTTTTATGCTATGATGCCAAAAAGATGTTTTCTTCGTAGATCATTACGCACGATTCTCTTATTTGCCATTTTCTCTACGCAGTGACACGAACTTACTTTCATGCACGCCCAAACCCAACAATACTCATTTTAACTCAAATTTTGCACATAAAGTCATCTATAAGTACCTTTTCTATGCCTTGATCAATTTTTTATCGTTTCGTACACCGTTATACCTAACTTTCGTGTTTTCCAAGATATGACCTCCCGGTAAGAATTTAGATAACTTTTGCAAGGAAACTCCGATTGAGATGAAACTAATTTTGTTGAAAAGATAACCCTGAGAACTAACCAGCAGAAAGTGGAATTCTTGGAAAAGAGCAATAGAGAAAATAACTAAAACGGAGAGGTGTGGCTGAACCTTTGTAACACGGACATGTAGAATTCCCTACATCGCAAACGCAATAAAAGTAGCAAGCAAATCTCGTTTTTCAAAAGACACTTGATCTTGTCTCGTGAACCAATATGGGGAAGCATCTCTTAGAAATCGACTTCTTCACTTGACCTTTATCACCAACGGATGGCAACCTTGAAGCCTATGATCTCTACGCTCACACAATCTTCTCCTTTAGGTCTATTGGTCAACCCTCTTTCGATGCCGGTCAAAGGGGTAGACGACGTGGGGCCCACGGGCCGAGCTTGGGCCAAAAACGGCGCGCCGAAGCATCGGAATCTATGACCTACAATAGATTATTTGGGTTGAAACCCTATAATACAAAAATTAAACAAATTTCGTTTTCGAAATTTCTCAAAACAGTCCAGTACCTTATTGGTCATAGAGAATTTACGTAGAACCGAGAGAATACACAATTCGATGCAAACACTGCACATAACTAACCGTTAACTTCGATTTTTATGCTATGATGTCAAAATGATGTTTTCTCCGTAGATCATTACGCACGATTCTCTTATTTGCCATTTTCTCTACGCAGTGACACGAACTTACTTTCATGCACGCCCAAACCCAACAATACTCATTTTAACTCAAATTTTGCACATAAAGTCATCAATAAGTACCTTTTCTATGCCTTGATCGATTTTTTATCGTTTCGTAGACCGTTATACCTAACTTTCGTGTTTTCCCAGATATGACCTCCCCGGTCAAGAATTTAGATAACTTTTGCAAGGAAACTCCTATTGAGATGAAACTAATTTTGTTGGAAAGATAACTGTCGGGGGAATACTTTCTGGGTTAACCCGCGGCCCAGTGCGACTGCTTTACTCGCACAGACAAAAGCCCACATGGGATCAAGCCCAACATCTAACCGCCACAAGGAGAAGAATCTAGAAGGCACGGAGGCGAGCCAGTCTCCGGATAGGTCCCAGTTGATATATTCCTTGAGAGGAAGTTTCCTTTGTAAACCTGACGAGCCTCTGTGTATATAAAGAGGACTCGCAGGACTTAGAGGGTCAAGCCCAAAAACCCTAGCTCATACGGCGAGTACCAGATCAGATCGCCTCCATTGTAACACCTCGATTATCATATCAATACCAATCTAGGGTAGGCAGGAAGTAGGTCTTTTACCTCACATTGAGGGGGCCAAACCTGGGTAAATCTGTGTTGATCTTTGTTCCTGCGATCCCAAGCTCGGAGATGCTTGACTCGCGTAATCCCACACCTACGAAGTCATCTATGACACCTGACGTGACAAACTCACGACAGTTGGCGCCCACCGTGGGGCCTGCGGTCAAAAGCGTCACGTTCCGCGCAGGATCGAAATCAGGCTTCAAGGACATCGCCATCGGCCAGGTTCAGACATCAATGGAGTCGCCTTCATCGACGACTCAGAGTGGGGACCGAGGCGGATCACATCGAGTTTGGATACATTGTTCCCATCGGATCAGTGAAAGTTTTTCGTCAGATCCGTCAGTCGCATACCTATAGATGCGACTCAAGGAAGCGAGTCGGGGGAGAAACTGCGGCCGGTCAGGGTCCGCGTGTTGGAGGAACTGCAGCAAGCTACAGCAAAACTACCCATCCCCGTTCCGACAAGACCTGTTTGGGGATCTCTACCAAATCAGGAAGGAGACCTCAAGATTGACGAAATTGAAGCTATCAGGACGGAACTCTATGAAGAGGCGCAAAGACTCGTGGCTGAGAGCGAAAAACTCCAAGAAGAAGATCGATGACTCCGTCGCTGGCAGCAAAAGCATCCGGCGGTCCGGACCAAGACGACATCTGAGCGCAAGAAACTCCAAGAAGAAGATTGGCGACTCCGTCGTTGGCAGCAAAAGCATCAGATCAAGATGGACAGAGGAGAGATGAAACCTGTGGCGCCCGACCCGACTGCTATACAGTGATGCTGCGTGTCACTGGTTAAGCGATACAACCGGAGGTTATGGGTTTACCAATCCCTGGCCAAAACCTTTGGCAGGCGTTGCATGGAATTGATCATCGGCAACGCAACACCCCGATTGATGCCTTAACACAGGCGCAACTATCAATGCATAATAGAGAGATCAAGACTTGTGGAACAACTGGCACATCACAGACTCTACGACACAAAACATTATAGTTCAACTCTTATAGTAGAGAAAGATAGCAAACTACAACCAGAGGTCACAGACCCAACATTACAACATGCGGAAGCGAATTAAGTTGTTCTAAACAACAAGATCCAAAATATGGCCTAAGAGGCCTACAGATAAACATCCAGCGCCAGCTGTTCCGGGATGTCCCAAGCTGCCACCTGGGAACCCCAGACTACTCATCGACGTCCACAAAGAACCCACCTTCGAGGTCGGTGAAGTCCTCCTCTGAAACAAAACAAACGATGTTGAGTTCGACGAACTCGCAAGATTAAATATAGAGCTTTAGCTCGATGAGGCTTTCAAGGTTTTATGGCTGTTTTGCATAAAGCTGATTTTATTTATGAAAAACATAACTCAATGGCATCGACTAATCAGAATAGCTTTCAAAAGGGGTAAGAAGTAACTCTTTTCCTTTGATCTTACTCATCATCACCCACCATCATCAATGTACCTGTTCCACAAAGGCACCTCCCCGAATCACCCTCGAGGAAGTCAACCTTGCATTCTTGAGTGGTACCTTTAGTACCCAGTTTTTAATCATTCCGTTCAGTTATTCTATGATCTTACCTTCACTTCCCAAGTTCGTCCATAACCGCGGACACGGCTTTTCGAAAAGATTTACCCTGCAGGGGTGTACAATGTTTGGCACGCGTACCGTCCAGCCCATTACCTAGCTTTTAGCTCTCTTCCTTGGAGAGCCGGCTAGGTGGGAGCGGTGTCGACTTCTCCCTTGTTAAGGACTAACCAGGATCATCAGTGAGGATGGAGCAGTGGTGCCTCCAACACCATGCCCCGTGGCCACTCATTTTCCTAAACACCACCATCCTCATCCCAGTTCATACCACCATCATCACGCACGCGCAAATGGAAGCTCAAACTAGAGGACCCTGGCTAGTCCCGCTCGAGTTATTTAGTCTATGAGGGTTCCTGCAATTGCATAGGGCTCACGCATGGTTGCACTCTCAGTCTTGGTTCAAGAGGTAAAGAACTCGCACCTAGGCGGCGAGAACGAGACAAATCACCACAACCACAGTGGCCTCTCATCCCACCTTTAAGCATCTTATTACTTGTCACCACAATTTCCTCCACCATCATCCAAACCTTTCCACATCTGTTCCCAACATGACATATCCATCGGACGGATAAACTTTTTAACTAAGCATGGCTAAGCATCTACATCGCATAGTTAAGTATCTCATGCCAACTTTATAAACCTATGGATACTAGGAGGGAAACAGGTATTGGCATCGGAAACTTAATGCAACTATAGGATACTCTAAACCAATAAAATTGACATTTGGAACCGCATGCAATATTATAGTGGAGAAAATATTTGCGGAAACATAGGATAAGATATGCTCAGAGGGGGATTATGCTTGCCTTGCTCAACGTGCTGGTAGTACGGATCTTCGGGGTATTGCGGCGCAACCCCGACTGCTTGATCTATCGAAGCATAGCAACGGAAGAGCAATCAATCACCACACAAGCTTTAACAAATGCAATGCGCAAACACATGATGACATGACATTTTAAATCCCCGGAAGGAGGATGATTCAACTATTCAAATTAAACGGAGTTCGGATGCTTAGAGGGGCACATCCCGAATACACCGTGGAGTTAGGTCATGAACCATCTTTACTTGTTGATTAAGAAAGATGAACCTATCTTGAACTTGCATATGAATGGCATGATCAGGTTAAGATGCAGTGTTTGGGGTGATTAAACATCCTTACAACAAGTATAGAAAGTAAGCTGAAGTTTGGGGTTGAAACAGGTTAAAAAAAAGGAGCATCCGGAATGAAATCCGGAAAATTCCGGATCTGATACCGGGAGAAATCCGGTTTCAGGTCCGGAGAATTCCGGGTTTGGCACCGGAAGAAAAAGATCCGGGATTATTTCTGGGCCAATTCCAGGTGTATACCGGGTGAAAACAGGTGAGTCCAGTAGCTATTTCCTTAACCCGGTATAGAATCCGGAAAATTCTAGTAATTGTACCGGATTTTCCAGTTCGACGGAGCGTGATACGGCTACGGTGATTTCGACGAACTAGAACGAGTGGGAGAGGATGGGGAGGTTCGCGCGCTCACCCTAGCACGTAGGAGACGGCGGTGTGGTTGGAGACGGACCACGGCGGCGGAAATCGGGCGGCGGAGCTTCGGGAGGCAGCGGTGAAATAGGGGACGGCGACCTCGATTTCCCGCGCCCCAGCTCGATTCCTCCGGCGAGGACGAAGAGGAGGACACGGCGATGCTTCCTGCGGTCTTCGTTTAGCTCGGGGAATCTTCAATCGTCGGCGAGGCGGCGGCGGAGCTGCGGCTCGGGCACGGCCATGGTGAGAGCACGAGAGGGGAACGGGGAGCAGGTGAGCGAGTGGGTGGTTTGGGAGGAGCAGGGCGCCTCGTGGAGCTTGCTCCTCGCAGTGAGAGGCAGAGGAGAGGGGGCCCCCCGGCGCGGCGTCGTGCGGCATGGCGCCCTGGCGCGCTGTGGCGACAGTGCTAGAGGAGAGAGACGCCAAGTTTGCAGAAAGCCCCCTGGCAAAATTTGTTCCATCACCAATAGGTCCTTTTCCCTTTTCTTTTTAAAACCAGCTGCATTTCCCTGATTTAATTGAGGCACTTAAACATTTTAGAAAAATATGACAAAATTTGGGGAGACTCCCCTTAACCTTTAGATGCTCCACAAATTTTGGGGTCTCCAAATAAAACGTTTTGAACCACTTTTGTTTAGAAGGGTTGGATATGGCATTTTTGCTAAAACCAAAATGTTGCTCCTTTCGAAGTTTTAAAGCAATTGCAAAATATTGTTTTGATCTCTTGGAACTTCCTTGACAAATATGAGATGTCAAAGTAATTGTGTTTTGCAAGTTTTAGTGCTTCCATTGTTTTGAAGTTTGTTAGAGCAAGTTTGGCATTTGGGGTTTTTCCAATGTTGCCAAACCAATTTAGGTGTTGTTTAGCAACTTAAGATGGATGCCATGATGCAATGCAACACAAAAGTGGAAAAATTACACAGGTTTTTAGGTTCTCAGCTTTGGGCTGTTACAATTCTACCCCCCTTACAGGAATATCGTCCCGAGATTCTAAGATTGCGGAAAGAAGTCGGGATACTCCTCGCGAAGACTAGACTCTCTTTCCCAAGTTGCTTCTTCCTCGGAATGGTGAGACCACTGAACTTTGAGGAACATTGGTAGTCTTGTTACGGGTCTTTCTCTCGGCTTCATCCAGGACACGGATAGGATGCTCGCGATAAGTGAGATCTTCCTGGAGATCCAGCTTCTCATGATTGACCCCATGGATAGGATCCTTAAAACACCGGCGAAGTTGGGAGACATGGAACACATCATGTACATTTGGAAAGATGACCGGTAACTCCAACTTATAAGAAAGATCTCCTCGCTTGGCCAGGACGGTGAAAGGGCCAACATAGCGAGGTGCCAATTTCCCTTTGATACCGAAGCGGCGAACGCCACGAAGGGGAGAGACACGGAGATAAGCTTTATCACCAATTTCATAGTGAATTTCCTGATGGTGCTTATCATAGTAGCTCTTCTGCCTAGACTGAGCAATCTTCAGATTCTCTCGTATGATTCTAACCTTCTCCTCGGCTTCATTGATAATATCTGGACCAAAGAGTGCCCTCTCTCCGGTCTCAGACCAATTTAGAGGAGTGCGGCATTTTCTTCCATACAGAACTTCGAATGGAGCCATGCCCAGACTAGCTTGATAGCTATTGTTGTAGGAGAACTCCGCGAAAGGGAGATACTTTTCCCAGTCCTTGCCAAAAGAGATTACACATGCCCTCAGCATGTCTTCCAGAACTTGGTTCACTGTCTCGGTCTGACCATCAGTTTGAGGATGGAAAGCGGTGCTAAAGTTGAGACGGGTGCCCATAGCAGTTTGGAAGCTAGTCCAAAACTTGGAGGTGAATAGGCTTCCACGATCCAAAATTATCTTCTTGGGAACGCCGTGAAGGACGACGATACGAGAGGCATACAGGTCTGCCAACTTGGCAGCTGTAACGTCCACACGAACGGGGAGGAAGTGAGCCACTTTTGATAGTCGATCAATTATGACCCAAATGGCATCATTCCCTTTGGAGACTTCGGCAGACCGGTAATGAAGTCCATACCAATTTCATCCCATTTCCATTCGGGAATAGCAATAGGGTGAAGAGTGCCGGCAGGCCTTTGATGTTCAGCCTTTACCCTTCGACAGGTGTCGCATTCAGCAACATACTTGGCAATTTCCCTCTTCATCCGAGTCCACCAGAATTGTGGTCGAAGGTCTTGGTACATTTTGGTACTACCGGGATGAATAGAGAGATGGGATTCATGAGCTTCTTGGAGGATCAGCTCCCTCAATTTTCGTTTCTTTGGCACCACCAAGCGGTCACCAAAATAAACAACTCCAGAATCATTGACAGAAAAACATTTGGCCTTCCCGCTAGCAATGTTCTCCTTGATTTTTAGAATTCCCTTGTGACGCTTTTGAGCATCCTTAATCTGGTCCACGAGAGTAGATTTGATCTCCAGATTTGCAAGGTAGCCAGAGGGAACAATTTCCAGGTTCAAACGGGCGAACTCTTCATGAAGAGCGGGTTGAGCCTCCTCAATCATCAGGTTGTTGCAATAAGACTTCCGACTCAGCGCGTCAGCCACGACGTTTGCTTTGCCGGGTTGATAGTTTAGACTCACATCATAGTCCTTGATTAACTCCAACCAACGCCTTTGCCTGAGATTTAAATCCGGCTAGGTGAAGAGGTACTTCAGACTCTTGTGATCCGAGAAGATCTCGCAACGGTTACCAAACAGGTATGGTCTCCATTGCTTCAAAGCATAGACCACAGCGGCAAGTTCTAGATCATGAGTTGGGTAGTTGTGCTCATGCGGCTTAAGTTGGCGAGAAGCATAGGCCACCACATGGCCATCTTGCATTAGCACACAGCCCAAGCCTTGCAGAGAGGCGTCACAGAAGACGACGAAATCCTTGCTCGTGTCCGGCAGGACAAGCACAGGAGCGGACGTGGGTTTGGCTTTGAGTGTTTTGAAGCTCTCTTCAGCTTCGGCCGTCCATACGAACTTTCTGTCATTCTTGAGAAGGTCAGTCAGAGCCTTGGCTATTTTGGAGAAACCTTCGATGAATCGGCGGTAGTAACCTGCCAATCCGAGAAAGCTACGGATGTCCTTGACTGACATTGGAGTTTTCCAATCCAAAATGGACTGAATCTTGTCGGGAATGACAGCCACACCATTAGCGGATATCACATGACCAAGGAAGACAAGATTATCCAACCAAAACTCACACTTGGAGAACTTGGCATAGAGGCGGTGTTCTCGAAGTCGTGTCAGAACCAACGAAGATGTTCGGCATGCTCTTCATCGGTTTTGGAATAGACGAGGATGTCATCGATGTAAATGACGACAAACTTGTCGAGATAATCCATGAAGATGGAGTTCATGAGCCTCATGAAAGTAGCTGGGGCATTGGTGAGACCAAAGGACATGACGGTATACTCATATGAGCCATAACGAGTAACAAATGCCGTCTTTGGAATATCCTCCTTTCTGATCTTGATCTGATGGTAGCCTGACCTCAGATCCATCTTGGAGAATACCGTTGCACCAGCTAACTGATCCAACAGATCATTGATGCGAGGAATAGGATACTTGTTCTTGATTGTCACCGCATTCAACGGTCTATAGTCAGAGACTAGACGAGGCACGGTAGAATCTCTCTTCTTGACAAAGAGTACCGGACAACCCCAAGGTGAACTGCTAGGCTGGATGAAATCCTTCGCTAACAGCAGATCAATTTGCTCTTTCAACAGAGCCAACTCTTCCACCGGCATACGGTAGGGCTTCTTGGAAATTGGAGCAGTACCGGGAAGTAGATCTATGACAAACTCCACACTTCGGTCAGGAGGCATGCCAGGCAATTCTTCCGGGAACACATCCGGGAAGTCACAGACCACGTGTATGTCCTGGATTTCAGGAGGGGATTCGCCTTCCATAAAGCAAAGGAGGATCTCTGGTGAGTTGGGTATGACTGAAGATGGAGGTCTTGATAGTGCAGACCAATACTCAACAATGTCGCCGGAAGAGGTGGTCACGGTGATGGTCTTGGCAGCACAGTCGAGATTAGCCCGGTATTTCACTAACCAGTCCATGCCCAGTATGACATCAATGCCACTTGATCTCAGGGCTACCAAAGCGAAAGGAAAGGACGAGTAACCGATAGTAATCTGGACTTCAGGAGTAACCCCATCGGTTTGCCATTTGGAGCCAGGAGTGGAGATCACCAAGGGACGTCTCATTTTCTCAAACGGTATTTTGTGGTCTTTTGCAAAAGCTATGGATATGAATGAATGCGATGCTCCAGAATCAAACAAAACTGTAGCACGATTGTTGTCGATTCGTAGCTCACCCATAAGAACGCCGGGGTCCTCTTCAGCTTCTCAGCAGAGACGTGGTTCAGGCGACCACGCACAATAGGTCCAGCCTTGCCAGCTGGAGTGGCAGGGGCTCGTGCAGGTGTTCCCGTGATAGGTGCCTTCTGGGGGCACTCCCTGGAGTAGTGGCCAGCCTGGCCACAGGTGTAGCAGGTGAGTCCAGGTGGAGCAGGTAGCATAGGACGGTACCCACTTCCGCCTACCCCAAGTGTCGAAGTAGTGGGGCGCGGAGGTGGTGGCCTGTATCCTGCGGTCCTCGGCATGAATGGAGCACGCGGTACGGCGCTGTAGGGAACAAACACCCTGCGCTTCTTGCTCTCAGAACCCGAGGAACTCTGGTGGTCCCGTGTGCGGGCCTCTTGGAAGCCTCAAGTTCCTTTCTTCCTGCTCAAGAGTAAGAGCCTGGTTGAACAGCTCCTGGTAGGTCTGGAACCTGAAGGGCAACAACTCATAGCGAAGCTGCGGAGTAAGACCCTTGCGGAACAGCTCTTGCTTGTCAGCATCATTGGTCACGTCCCTTGGGGCGTAACGAGAGAGATGGTTGAACTCACGACCATAAGTGCGGAGGTCCATCCGTCCCTGTTGCAAATCCAGGAACTCCCTCCTCTTCAAATCCATGATCGGCTGGGGAATGTACTCCGCACGGAAGGCAGTGCGGAAATCAGCCCAAGTGAAGACATGGTTGGCTGGAAACAATGCCACATGGCTTTCCCACCAACAGCCAGCTGCACCAACCAAGAGGTAGGTGGCGAAGTTGACTTGCTCGCCACTGGGACATGCAGCGCGGAGAACTTGCGCTCCAGAGCACGAAGCCAATCATCAGCTTCCAGTGGCTCCTTAGCATCAGCAAAGGTGGGTGGCTGCGAGCGCAGGAACTCAGTGAGAGTGTTGCAGCTATTCCTCTGTGCATTCTGCTGCACCAACTGCTCCAACAGCGCTCATTGCGCCCACGGTTCTCCTCAATGGCCATCAAGACCTGAGCCATCGAGGGTGGTGGCGGCAGATCATCCTCATCGTCGTTGTGGTTACCGCGACCTCCGCGGCCTCCTCGAGCCATTCTGGAGATTTGACAATGACACAGTTAGTATCTTTCTCCGAATGGTCGAACAATAGCATTAGCGTCTACTCAAGTACACAGACTAGGGACGATAATACATTGTGTAACAACTAACAAGGAATCAACAAGATAGAACTTGGGTCAAAGATCAGCATCATGTGCTACTAGCGAGGGATGCAATGGTTAAGGAACCATATGATTCAACACACTCTAGTTGGCACAATCCAGGACCTTCTGTTCAAGTCCTTGCTTTAAAACCAACAATACTGCGGATAATCACTTATTCCTTCGTTGGGTAACAGTGTTCAAACGTCTGAGTTGATTTTGGGAATTTCAACGCAGCGGGAGCATCGGACACGTAACACTAAAGGTCGAACCTTCACCCAGTGTATCCGAATAATTTTGAAGTCACAGATGAGAAGTAAAACTTTTAACTCAAATCGAGGTAAGATTGCTCCGAGATTAGAGGGTAACCAGATAAGGAGTAAAAAGAATCCTAAGATGGTTTTCACAACTCATTTTTAGGTTAAAAATATTTTCACAAACACTAGACTCAACGTCGACCAGTAGAAGGGTTTCCTACAGGCAGTACTGCTCTGATACCAACTTGTGGCGCCCCGACCCGACTGCTATACAGTGATGCTGTGTGTCACCGGTTAAGCGATACAACCGGAGGTTACGGGTTTACCAATCCCCGGCCAAAACCTTTGGCAGGCGTTGCTCGGAATTGATCATCGGCAACGCAACACCCCGATTGATGCCTTAACACAGGCACAACTATCAATGCATAATAGAGAGATCAAGACTTGTGGAACAACTGGCACATCACAGACTCTACGACACAAAACATTATAGTTCAACTCTTATAATAGAGAAAGATAGCAAATACAACCAGAGGTCACAGACCCAACATTACAACATGCGGAAGCGAATTAAGTTGTTCTAAACAACAAGATCCAAATATGGCCTAAGAGGCCTACAGATAAACATCCAGCGCCAGCTATTCTGGGATGTCCCAAGCTGCCACCTGGGAACCCCAGACTACCCGTCGACGTCCACAAAGAACCCACCTTCGAGGTCGGTGAAGTCCTCCTCTGAAACAAAACAAACGACGTTGAGTTCGACGAACTCGCAAGATTAATATAGAGCTTTAGCTCGATGAGGCTTTCAAGGTTTTATGGCTGTTTTGCATAAAGCTGATTTTATTTATGAAAAACATAACTCAATGGCATCGACTAATCAGAATAGCTTTCAAAAGGGGTAAGAAGTAACTCTTTTCCTTTGATCTTACTCATCATCACCACCATCATCAATGTACCTGTTCCACAAAGGCACCTCCCCGAATCACCCTCGAGGAAGTCAACCTTGCATTCTTGAGTGGTACCTTTAGTACCCAGTTTTTAATCATTCCGTTCAAGTTATTCTATGATCTTACCTTCACTTCCCAAGTTCGTCCATAACCGCGGACACGGCTTTTCGAAAAGATTTACCCTGCAGGGGTGTACAATGTTTGCCACGCGTACCGTCCGGCCCATTATCTAGCTTTTAGCTCTCTTCCTTGGAGAGCCGGCTGGGTGGGAGCGGTGTCGACTTCTCCCTCGTTAAGGACTAACCCAGGATCATCAGTGAGGACAGAGCAGTGGTGCCTCCAACACCATGCCCCGTGGCCACTCATTTTCCTAAACACCACCATCCTCATCCCAGTTCATACCACCATCATCACGCACGCGCAAATGGAAGCTCAAACTAGAGGACCCTGGCTAGTCCCGCCCGAGTTATTTAGTCTATGAGGGTTCCTGCAATTGCACAGGCCTCACGCATGGTTGCACGCTCAGTCTTGGTTCAAGAGGTAAAGAACTCGCACCTAGGCGGCGAGAACGAGACAAATCACCACAACCACAGTGGCCTCTCATCCCCACCTTTAAGCATCTTATTACTTGTCACCACAATTTCCTCCACCATCATCCAAACCTTTCCACATCTGTTCCCAACATGACATATCCATCGGATGGATAAACATTTTAACTAAGCATGGCTAAGCATCAACATCGCATAGTTAAGTATCTCAGGCCAACTTTACAAACCTATGGATATAGGAGGGAAACAGGTATTGGCATCGGAAACTTAATGCAACTATAGGATACTCTAAACCAATAAAATTGACATTTGGAACCGCATGCAATATTATAGTGGAGAAAATATTTGCGAAAACATACGATAAGATATGCTTAGAGGGGGGATTACGCTTGCCTTGCTCAACGTGCTGGTAGTACGGATCTTCGGGGTATTGCGGCGCAACCCCGGCTGCTTGATCTATCGAAGCATAGCAACGGAAGAGCAATCAATCACCACACAAGCTTTAACAAATGCAATGCGCAAACACATGATGACATGACATTTTAAATCCCCGGAAGGAGGATGATTCAACTATTCAAATTAAACGGAGTTCGGATGCTTAGAGGGGCACATCCTGAATACACCGTGGAGTTAGGTCATGAACCATCTTTACTTGTTGATTAAGAAAGATGAACCTATCTTGAACTTGCATATGAATGGCATGATCAGGTTAAGATGCAGTGTTTGGGGTGATTAAACATCCTTGCAACAAGTATAGAAAGTGAGCTGAAGTTTGGGGTTGAAACAGGTTTAAAAAAAGGAGCATCCGGAATGAAATCCGGAAAATTCCGGTTCTGGTACCGGGAGAAATCCGGTTTCAGGTCCGGAGAATTCCGGGTTTGGCACCGGAAGAAAAAGATCCGGAATTATTTCCGGGCCAATTCCGGGTGTATACCGGGTGAAAACAGGTGAGTCCAGTTGATATTTCCTTAACCCGGTATAGAATCCGGAAAATTCCGGGAATTGTACTGGATTTTCCAGTTCGACGGAGCATGATACGGCTACGGTGATTTCGACGAACTAGAAAGAGTGGGAGAGGATGGGGAGGTTCGCTCGCTCACCCTAGCACGTAGGAGACGGCGGTGAGGTTGGAGACGGACCACGGCGGCGGAAATCGGGCGGCGGAGCTTCGGGAGGCAGCGGTGAAGTAGGGGACGGCGACCTCGATTTCCCGCACCCCAGCTCGATTCCTCCGGCGAGGACGAAGAGGAGGACACGGCGATGCTTCCTGCGGTCTTCGTTTAGCTCGGGGAAGCTTCAATCATCGGCGAGGCGGCGGCGGAGCTGCGGCTCGGGCACGGCCATGGTGAGAGCACGAGAGGGGAACGGGGAGCAGGTGAGCGAGTGGGTGGTTTGGGAGGAACAGGGCACCTCGTGGAGCTTGCTCCTCGCAGTGAGAGACAGAGGAGAGGGGCCCCCCCGGCGCGGCGTCGTGCGGCATGGCGCCCTGGCGCGCTGTGGCGACAGTGCTAGAGGAGAGAGACGCCAAGTTTGCAGAAAGCCCCCTGGCAAAATTTGTTCCATCACCAATAGGTCCTTTTCCCTTTTCTTTTTTAAACCAGCTGCATTTCCCTGATTTAATTGAGGCACTTAAACATTTTAGAAAAATATGACAAAATTTGGGGAGACTCCCCTTAACCTTTAGAAGCTCCACAAATTTTGGGGTCTCCAAATAAAATGTTTTGAACCACTTTTGTTTAGAAGGGTTGGATATGGCATTTTTGCTAAAACCAAAATGTTGCTCCTTTCGAAGTTTTAAAGCAATTGCAAAATATTGTTTTGATCTCTTGGAACTTCCTTGACAAATATGAGATGTCAAAGTAATTGTGTTTTGCAAGTTTTAGTGCTTCCATTGTTTTGAAGTTTGTTAGAGCAAGTTTGGCATTTGGGGTTTTTCCAATGTTGCCAAACCAATTTAGGTGTTGTTTAGCAACTTAAGATGGATGCCATGATGCAATGCAACACAAAAGTGGAAAAATTACACAGGTTTTTAGGTTCTCAGCTTTGGGCTGTTACAAAACCACAGTTCCACGGCGACCCGGAGAGCAACGTGCATGCCGCGATAGGAATATTGTCGAGGATAGCACCGGTTGGAGACACACGAGCTGATAAGGAAGCTCGCCATGCGATCGATCTACTGCAAACCGCTGCCTTACAACAAGCAAATATGTATGGAGTCACGCCCAATGAGCCGCAACACGAGGTATCATGGGGAGGAGAAAAGTGCAGCGTCGAAGAAGTGGTCAACCAGCTAGCAGGTTTGCAGGTATCATTGGAAAAGAAAAGAAGATAGAAGGCGAGTCACAGACGTCCGGAGCGACTCAGCCAGCCCAGGTTGAAACTGACTCAGATGAAGATTCAGCGCCAGTAAACTCCTATTCGTTATTAAAAGGACCAGCATGTTTTGGAGAGGAAATACGGCTCACTCGTTTCCCCCCGAACTTCGGTGAGTCGCAGCGAGTCACCACCTATCACAGTAACCAAGACCCTGCCTTATGGATAGAAGATTATGAGGCAATCATGACAGGGACTGATGTAACTCAGGAAGTGTGTGCGAAATATTTCCACTTGGCAATACAGGGAGAAGCCAGGGATTGGCTGTTAAAGCTGCCATCAAAATCAATAAGCACATGGGAAGATTTGAAGGACAAGTTCATTAACAGATTCCAAACAGAAGACATGAAAAACCTTAGACAATGCGTTCAAAAGGAGGACGAATCGAGCGGTGACTGGATCCTTGGCTCCGCCAAGAACTTAACAGTACAGTCTGCAATACAAGCTATGAGGAAGAACTGTAGATTTGAGCCGCTGGTGCACAAGTTAAGTCACGCTGAGCACAAGATTGATAGTTTCGACCAGCTTTTGGCAACAGCTGACAAGTACGCAAAAACAGATAAGGGAACAGGCGGCTTATCACAGAACCCAATAGAGAAATTGCAAGTCGTGGAAACTGAACATCGTGCACACCAGATGAAGGAGCAAGGAAGTGATAAGGCCTCATTCCCTAATAACTGCAAGGGGATCTTTGACGTTCCCTGCGACTTACATCGCAGGAGAGATGGCAGGCCAGCGAGTCACACAAAGGCGCAATGTCATTATTACCGGAGGTGGAAAGAAGGCGACACACCAGATGCGGCCCGCAGTGGGTCAATGCAGTACAAGAATAAATCTAGCTCTCATCAAGGGCCTGACGTTTTACCAAGAAGGAACATAGGACAGTTTCATACAGTGGAAGTACAAACAACGGATGGAAGCCAGAGAAGTGGCCAGATTTCAACGCCCGAAAGGTACCATCGTTGGACAGAGTGATCGGTTATTTGGAGTCGCGACGACCACCCCAGAAGTAAAAGATCCAGGACAGCCAGCTCTTGTGGTCACGCCTGAAGTCGCGGGATACAAGTTAAGTAAGGTCCTAATGGACGAAGGAGGAAGAGTAAACATCCTATATCAAGACACGCTCCGAAGAATGAATATACCCGAGTCGCGGCTGCGACCATCCAGGAAAGAAATTCAAGGCATAATCCCAGGAGCTGTTACACGACCAATCGGAAAGATAACCCTTGAAGTTAGCTTTGGGACAGAACGGAACTTCCGCACAGAGCTCCTAGACTTTGAGGTTGTAGCAGTCAAGAGCTCATATCATGCGATCTTTGGAAGAGAAGCCTATGTCAAATTCACCGCCCGCCCTGCTTCGTCTAACTACAGTTAAAGATACCGGGACCAAACGGTGTTATTACAATATATGGAGACAGGCAGAGAGCGTTAGAATGCGAGAACGCAGGCTCAGCACTCGCAGAAGAACCTTGCATCGCCAACTCCTCACACGGATATCAGTCGCAGATCAATAATCGCAGCTCAAAACGAGTCACGTTGGAGGTACCGCGGAGGCGGCCAACAGGATGCGGCCACCGGATGGTAAATTCCCACCGAGAAGTCGCGCATCAGCAAGATAATGCCCCAGAGGTCGCTTTGATACAAAAAGAAGACAAGAAATGGCGCATATGCATAGACCCAGCCTCGATTAACAACCCCAGCCAATGAGGTTCAGTTATTGTGAGTCCCTACAAAGCAGACTCAACTCAACATAAGTCGCAGCTCAGTGCGGCTAATTTCCTAACAAACTTGCTCTCTGCTTCAACATGAAACACACATCGGAGCTGTCATGCTCGACCCGAGTCGCTTTTAGCAACTCAAAATTGAACCAATCAGGTGTTCAACCCACTCCGTTAGGAGTATTAATTCGCAACTAAGTGCGATGAGTATCAAGTATGCATGGCCTGCGGGGAACAGAAAACTCGCATTAAAGGGCCTGCATCATCCTGTAACACCCTGTAAGAAATCGAGTGATTATGAAATAAAGCCGGCACCCTTGAAATTCAAGGGCTTGTCGTTTCGCCTCAACTATCATTGAGTCGTTGAGTCTTTTGAATTTCATATATCACTGACCCTTGAGGGCTCCTTACAAGCATGGCGAGTACCAATCGCACCTCAAATTTTGCCAAACGAGTGGCAATCCTTAAGCTAGAAGCGTCTTGCATTATGCGGCCAAAGTACTGGGGTGTGGCGTCAATCGAGCTTGATTGCCTATCATGGCCGCTCTCGACCCTGAACACACATGTTCCTAGGAAATACTGAGCCGCGCGAGCGTCTACTTAATGGAATTATCATGAAAAGAACCTGCTTATAGGTCACCAAAATACTGTTTATAATACATAAATGTCTTACAGACTAACAGGCATGTCCCACACTATCTATCTTTTTCTTCCGAGCCACAGGAGCGGGAATTGGCGCGGCTTGTCTCGCGGTTGCAGTCGCAGGTGCCCTAATGATCAGGGCGCTGCCAGACGAGGCAGAAAGGCCACCAGATCCTGTTGATGGAGTAGTAGCCCGGGATGACTCAGCTCCTGTGGACTTTTCCTTTGGCACTTTGCTCCCATCAAGATTGAATTTTTCGAGATAAGTGCCCAAGTCTAAATTATCAACAAATTTTGTGGCATACCCGTGCATCCCCTTCCAGATGTTGCAGTATTCGCTTATTGGCAGTTCATCCGCGCTCATCGCCCGGCCGTGGCAAGCAATCGTGCCAACATCTATTTCTGGATAGTATGCTCGGAGCAATGTCAAGACATGCGCGGCTCCGGTGCGAGCAGAGGATCGTTTCCAGTCAGAGACATAATGCGGAGCCTTGAAGTGACTTCCTTGGTAACCTTTAAGAAGCGCTGACTGAAGTCTGACAGATATACCAGTTGATCCTTCAAGTTGGAGTAGGACACTGGGGCCTCAGGCCCTATGTCAAGAAAGAAAAGACAAGAAACAAGTCAGCGACTCACGTTGGCTACCCAAAATATATATGATTAAAGGAATAAAAGACGAACCAGCAAGCTGCAGGATGGCTGATTTGACGATGGAGCCAAAACCCTCAAAGGCTTTGAACAGCGAGTTATATTTTTCATCTCGCACGGCAAGTTCCTTTGCGTGGTCTCCCTTCAGACGATCAATCAATTCAGATTTAAGAGTCAGCCCTTCTCGCAAAGATTTAATGACTTCGTCTTTCTCCATGAGTCGCTGCCGCATATCTGTTTCAAGTTCTTTAAATTGCTCTTCACAGGAGTCGAGTTAACCTTTGAGAGATTTTATTTCATGAGCCTGGTCCCTAATGACCTCATTATGCCGCTCCAGGGGAGACTGCATCACTTCAGGCTGATCTATGGAAATGCCCTTACCCTTTATTGAGCCAGAAGCATCAAGCAAGGACAGTTCAAGCTGAAAATACACAGAGCAAAATGCATGGGTAAACTATCCAGGAACTTGGAGGCTCGAGATTTGGAGCCAAGAAAAGAATCAACACCCCGTGCAATGACACAAGGTTTTGATCCTTGGGGGCTACGGTATATGTACCTGGCGACTTGAAGAAAATTGCTCAACTAGGCTGCGCAGCAGAGCAGCATGCTTATCTCCAGCAGCAATTATGGCATCCGCAATTGACCTGGAAATATTTCCTGGAGCTGGAATTCTATTCTCAGTAGATACCCTGCCAGGAGCCGCATCAGCAATACTTCCTCCAGGGATGGCCTTGGATGAGTCGCACCATCACTGTTTCCCACGTTTTCGTCAGCAGCATCATCCTTGCTCATAGCTGGCTGAGAAGAAGCGGTATGAGAATTAGACTTGGTATCCTCTTCAAGCATGGCCCTGCAAAATATTGATGGATTAATAAGCCGACCCAGCAGAGCCGTAACATTGAAAAGAAGGCGAACCATACCCAGAGGCGATACGGATACTCTTCATCAGGCAACCAGAGGAAGGAGAAGATAAACCTTGCAAATCTGAACCTACAGAGTATGAAAAGAAGTGGTGATCAGCAATTCCTTGCCAAAAATACGCAAGCACAAAAGGAAAAGGAGAAAGTCGCAAACAACTACCCGAGCTCATTGAGAAGCAGTTCTTTGCAACAGCCTCAGAAGAGAAAGCGGTCTTGTCAGGATCAGCAAGTTCTAAAGATTTGGCAGTTCTTGTTTCTATCAGTAGCGCCAAGGCTTTGCGGCGTTTCTTAGGTTGCGCGGGGTCTTCTGAGCTCTCGCATGAAAAACGTTTTGAGGACCTGCGAGGCACTTCAGGAAGTTCCAAGAAAGGTGTCCTTGGAATTGTGGACAGAAGGGCGCTGGCCATTTGTTGCTCCGCTTCAGAAGTGCTACCTCAGGCTCGGAGACAATATCGTGCATAATTGTATCCTTGCCAAGGGCTGCGGCTTGCTTTGACGACTCAGCCGTGGCCTCTTGGTTCGAGTCGGCGTCCTTTGAGGGAAGAACCCAGAAATAGGGGTCGATCTGAAAGGGAGCTCGGGTCAGAAATAATCAATTTTGGAGAAGGAATCTTGGAGGAAACAAGTTACAAGTAAACATTACCACAAAAGGCTTGTGCTCAGCCCAGAAGGGAGCAAGCCCGACGTTATCGTATGAGTTGATATCCTCGCCCGTCACTCGGCGAATGAAATTTATCCATTCCCCCTTGTCCCAATCCTCAGGGCAAGTACGGTCGACATCGTTTGCATGACAAGTGAAATCTACCATAAGTCGCGAGCGGCGACTCACAGGCTGAATTCGCCATTTAGTCCAGAAAGATATGAGATCTAATCCAGTGAGACCATGGAGTGTCAGCGCCCTCACCTTGTACAAAAGGGATTCGATAAAGGGCAACGAAGAAGGATCAGATTTAGAAGACAGAGCATCGGTAGCCTCGAAGGGAAGAGGAGACCAAAGAGGAAGAGGAATTTCACCCTCAGGAGAAGTGTTTTTACAATAGAAGAATGTTCTTTGCCAACCCTTAATTTTGTTGGCAAGGGCAAGTTTTGGGAAAATACTACCCCTACGGCGTGGAAGGAAACGGCGCCGCATTGGAGAAAGGGACCATATGTGGTTTCCCTTTGGCTGTTGCAATTGAAAAGAGCAAGCCAGAAATCTACTGAGGAGGGATACCCAGGTAATCTTCGCAAAGGACGTGGAAATTACTCACTTGGAGCATTGAATTTGGACCAATGTCATGAAAACGGAGGCCTAACCGCTGCATCAAGGAGCGGAAGAAGAGGGAGCCTGGGGGCTTGAACCCGCGCTCGATGTGCTCCGTGAATACCACTACTTCTCCTGGTCGAGGGTTGGGAATTACCTCCTCACCAGCCGCTCGCCATTCGCATTGATCTTTTGGTGGAAGAAGGCCGCGTGCAGTTAGGGATTCCGGGAAATCCTCGTCGATCCACGAGCCTTCCCAGTTGCACTTGCGGCGAGACATTTTCTCAGATTGATGGAGATCTTCACCAAAGGATTGTGAGTATGAGAAGCGGGATTGGAGGCGGCGGAAAGGAGCAGCGGATGCGTAATACAAGTCCTGATGCAGAACGCTAGGAAAAACGATGAGCCAGGATAAATAGCCCAGACGTGGAGACGTTTAGATCTGAAAATCAACCGTCAAGGCAAGTTAAGTCGCGCTCTTGAGCCGCCAAGAAGAGTTATAAGTGGCAGGTTGGAAATATGAAAATTGGTGTTCAGCTGGGATAATTCATGTGCGCGGCTCAGGGGTTTGTTAAGACAAAGAAGCCTTCACTTGAAATCCAAGCTAAACTTGGGGGCTAATGTCGGGGGAATACTTTCTGGGTTAACCCGCGGCCCAGTGCGACTTGCTTTACTCGCACGGACAAAAGCCCACATGGGATCAAGCCCAACATCTAACCGCCACAAGGAGAAGAATCTAGAAGGCACGGAGGCGAGCCAATCTTCGGATAGGTCCCAGTTGATATATTCCTTGAGGGGGAAGTTTCCTTTGTAAACCTGACGAGCCTCTGTGTATATAAAGAGGACTCGCAGGACTTAGAGGGTCAAGCCCAAAAATCCTAGCTCATACGGCGAGTACCAGATCGGATCGCCTCCATTGTAACACCTCGTTTATCATATCAATACCAATCTAAGGTAGGCAGGAAGTAGGTCTTTTACCTCACATTGAGGGGGCCGAACCTGGGTAAATCTGTGTTGATCTTTGTTTCTGCGATCCCAAGCTCGGAGATGCTTGACTCGCATAATCCCACACCTACGAAGTCATCTATGGCACCTGACGTGACAAACCCACGACATTAACCCTGAGAACTAACCAGCAGAAAGTGGAATTCTTGGAAAAGAGCAATAGAGAAAATAACTAAAACGGAGAGGTGTGGCTGAACCTTTGTAACACGGACATGTAGAATTCCCTACATCGTAAACGCAATAAAAGTAGCAGGCAAATCTCGTTTTTCAAAAGACACTTGATCTTGTCTCGTGAACCAATATGGGGAAGCGTCTCTTAGAAATCGACTTCTTCACTTGACCTTTATCACCAACGGATGGCAACCTTGAAGCCTATGATCTCTACGCTCACACAATCTTCTCCTTCAGGTCCATTGGTCAACCCTCTTTCGATGCCGGTCAAAGGGGTAGACGACGTGGGGCCCACGGGTCGAGCTTTGGGCCAAAAACGGTGCGCCGAAGCATCGGAATCTATGACCTACAATAGATTATTTGGGTTGAAACCCTATAATACAAAAATTAAACAAATTTCATGTTTGAAATTCTCAAAACAGTCCAATACCTTATTGGTCATAGAGAATTTGCGTAGAACCGAGAGAATACACAATTCGATGCAAACACTACACATAACTCACCGTTAACTTCGATTTTTATGCTATGATGTCAAAAAGATGTTTTCTCCGTAGATCATTACGCATGATTCTCTTTTTTACCATTTTCTCTACGCAGTGACACGAACTTACTTTCATGCACGCCCAAACTCAAGAATACTCATTTTAACTCAAATTTTGCACATAAAGTCATCAATAAGTACCTTTTGTATGCCTTGATCGATTTTTTATCGTTTCGTAGACCGTTATACCTAACTTTCGTGTTTTCCCAGATATGACCTCCCCGGTCAAGAATTTAGATAACTTTTGCAAGGAAACTCGATTGAGATGAAACTAATCTTGTTGGAAAGATAACACTGAGAACTAACCAGCAGAAAGTGGAATTCTTGGAAAAGAGCAATAGAGAAAATAACTAAAACGGAGAGGTGTGGCTGAACCTTTGTAACACGGACATGAAGAATTCCCTACATCGTAAACGCAATAAAAGTAGCAAGCAAATCTCGTTTTTCAAAAGACACTTGATCTTGTCTCGTGAACCAATATGGGGAAGCGTCTCTTAGAAATCGACTTCTTCACTTGACCTTTATCACCAACGGATGGCAACCTTGAAGCCTATGATCTCTACGCTCACACAATCTTCTCCTTCAGGTCCATTGGTCAACCCTCTTTCGATGCCGGTCAAAGGGGTAGACGACGTGGGGCCCACGGGTCGAGCTTTGGGCCAAAAACGGTGCGCCGAAGCATCGGAATCTATGACCTACAATAGATTATTTGGGTTGAAACCCTATAATACAAAAATTAAACAAATTTCATGTTTGAAATTTCCAAACAGTCCAATACCTTATTGGTCATAGAGAATTTGCGTAGAACCGAGAGAATACACAATTCGATGCAAACACTACACATAACTCACCGTTAACTTCGATTTTATGCTATGATGTCAAAAAGATGTTTTCTCCGTAGATCATTACGCATGATTCTCTTTTTTACCATTTTCTCTACGCAGTGACACGAACTTACTTTCATGCACGCCCAAACTCAAGAATACTCATTTTAACTCAAATTTTGCACATAAAGTCATCAATAAGTACCTTTTGTATGCCTTGATCGATTTTTTATCGTTTCGTAGACCGTTATACCTAACTTTCGTGTTTTCCCAGATATGACCTCCCCGGTCAAGAATTTAGATAACTTTTGCAAGGAAACTCGGATTGAGATGAAACTAATCTTGTTGGAAAGATAACACTGAGAACTAACCAGCAGAAAGTGGAATTCTTGGAAAAGAGCAATAGAGAAAATAACTAAAACGGAGAGGTGTGGCTGAACCTTTGTAACACGGACATGAAGAATTCCCTACATCGTAAACGCAATAAAAGTAGCAAGCAAATCTCGTTTTTCAAAAGACACTTGATCTTGTCTCGTGAACCAATATGGGGAAGCGTCTCTTAGAAATCGACTTCTTCACTTGACCTTTATCACCAACGGATGGCAACCTTGAAGCCTATGATCTCTACGCTCACACAATCTTCTCCTTCAGGTCCATTGGTCAACCCTCTTTCGATGCCGGTCAAAGGGGTAGACGACGTGGGCCCCACGAGTCGAGCTTTGGGCCAAAAACGGCGCGCCGAAGCATCGGAATCTATGACCTACAATAGATTATTTCGGTTGAAACCCTATAATACAAAAATTAAACAAATTTCATGTTCAAAATTTCTCAAAACAGTCCCATACCTTATTGGTCATAGAGAATTTGCGTAGAACCGAGAGAATACACAATTCGATGCAAACACTGCACATAACTCACCGTTAACTTCAATTTTTATGCTATGATGTCAAAAAGATGTTTTCTCCATAGATCATTACGCACGGATTCTCTTTTTGCCATTTTCTCTACGCAGTGACACAAACTTACTTTCATGCACGCCCAAACCAAGAATACTCATTTTAACTCAAATTTTGCACATAAAGTCATCAATAAGTACCTTTTGTATGCCTTGATCGATTTTTTATCGTTTCATAGACCGTTATACCTAACTTTCATGTTTTCCTAGATATGACTTCCCCGGTCAAGAATTTAGATAACTTTTGCAAGGAAACTCCGATTGAGATGAAACTAATCTTGTTGGAAAGATAACACTGAGAACTAACCAGCAGAAAGTGGAATTTTGGAAAAGAGCAATAGAGAAAATAACTAAAACGGAGAGGTGTGGCTGAACCTTTGTAACACGGACATGAAGAATTCCTACATCGTAAACGCAATAAAAGTAGCAAGCAAATCTCGTTTTTCAAAAGACACTTGATCTTGTCTCGTGAACCAATATGGGAAGCGTCTCTTAGAAATCGACTTCTTCACTTGACCTTTATCACCAACGGATGGCAACCTTGAAGCCTATGATCTCTACGCTCACACAATCTTCTCCTTCAGGTCCATTGGTCAACCCTCTTTCGATGCCGGTCAAAGGGGTAGACGACGTGGGGCCCCGGGTCGAGCTTTGGGCCAAAAACGGTGCGCCGAAGCATCGGAATCTATGACCTACAATAGATTATTTGGGTTGAAACCCTATAATACAAAAATTAAACAAATTTCATGTTTGAAATTTCTCAAAACAGTCCAATACCTTATTGGTCATAGAGAATTTGCGTAGAACCGAGAGAATACACAATTCGATGCAAACACTACACATAACTCACCGTTAACTTCGATTTTATGCTATGATGTCAAAAAGATGTTTTCTCCGTAGATCATTACGCATGATTCTCTTTTTTACCATTTTCTCTACGCAGTGACACAACTTACTTTCATGCACGCCCAAACTCAAGAATACTCATTTTAACTCAAATTTTGCACATAAAGTCATCAATAAGTACCTTTTGTATGCCTTGATCGATTTTTATCGTTTCGTAGACCGTTATACCTAACTTTCGTGTTTTCCCAGATATGACCTCCCCGGTCAAGAATTTAGATAACTTTTGCAAGGAAACTCGATTGAGATGAAACTAATCTTGTTGGAAAGATAACACTGAGAACTAACCAGCAGAAAGTGGAATTCTTGGAAAAGAGCAATAGAGAAAATAACTAAAACGGAGAGGTGTGGCTGAACCTTTGTAACACGGACATGAAAATTCCCTACATCGTAAACGCAATAAAAGTAGCAGCAAATCTCGTTTTTCAAAAGACACTTGATCTTGTCTCGTGAACCAATATGGGGAAGCGTCTCTTAGAAATCGACTTCTTCACTTGACCTTTATCACCAACGGATGGCAACCTTGAAGCCTATGATCTCTACGCTCACACAATCTTCTCCTTCAGGTCCATTGGTCAACCCTCTTTCGATGCCGGTCAAAGGGGTAGACGACGTGGGCCCCACGGTCGAGCTTTGGGCCAAAAACGGCGCGCCGAAGCATCGGAATCTATGACCTACAATAGATTATTTGGGTTGAAACCCTATAATACAAAAATTAAACAAATTTCATGTTCAAATTTCTCAAAACAGTCCATACCTTATTGGTCATAGAGAATTTGCGTAGAACCGAGAGAATACACAATTCGATGCAAACACTGCACATAACTCACCGTTAACTTCAATTTTATGCTATGATGTCAAAAAGATGTTTTCTCCATAGATCATTACGCACGGTTCTCTTATTTGCCATTTTCTCTACGCAGTGACACAACTTACTTTCATGCACGCCCAAACCCAAGAATACTCATTTTAACTCAAATTTTGCACATAAAGTCATCAATAAGTACCTTTTGTATGCCTTGATCGATTTTTTATCGTTTCATAGACCGTTATACCTAACTTTCATGTTTTCCTAGATATGACCTCCCCGGTCAGAATTTAGATAACTTTTGCAAGGAAACTCCGATTGAGATGAAACTAATCTTGTTGGAAAGATAACACTGAGAACTAACCAGCAGAAAGTGGAATTCTTGGAAAAGAGCAATAGAGAAAATAACTAAAACGGAGAGGTGTGGCTGAACCTTTGTAACACGGACATGAAGAATTCCCTACATCGTAAACGCAATAAAAGTAGCAAGCAAATCTCGTTTTTCAAAAGACACTTGATCTTGTCTCGTGAACCAATATGGGGAAGCGTCTCTTAGAAATCGACTTCTTCACTTGACCTTTATCACCAACGGATGGCAACCTTGAAGCCTATGATCTCTACGCTCACACAATCTTCTCCTTCAGGTCCATTGGTCAACCCTCTTTCGATGCCGGTCAAAGGGGTAGACGACGTGGGGCCCACGGGTCGAGCTTTGGGCCAAAAACGGTGCGCCGAAGCATCGGAATCTATGACCTACAATAGATTATTTGGGTTGAAACCCTATAATACAAAAATTAAACAAATTTCATGTTTGAAATTTCTCAAAACAGTCCAATACCTTATTGGTCATAGAGAATTTGCGTAGAACCGAGAGAATACACAATTCGATGCAAACACTACACATAACTCACCTCGTTAACTTCGATTTTTATGCTATGATGTCAAAAAGATGTTTTCTCCGTAGATCATTACGCATGATTCTCTTTTTTACCATTTTCTCTACGCAGTGACACGAACTTACTTTCATGCACGCCCAAACTCAAGAATACTCATTTTAACTCAAATTTTGCACATAAAGTCATCAATAAGTACCTTTTGTATGCCTTGATCGATTTTTTATCGTTTCGTAGACCGTTATACCTAACTTTCGTGTTTTCCCAGATATGACCTCCCCGGTCAAGAATTTAGATAACTTTTGCAAGGAAACTCGGATTGAGATGAAACTAATCTTGTTGGAAAGATAACACTGAGAACTAACCAGCAGAAAGTGGAATTCTTGGAAAAGAGCAATAGAGAAAATAACTAAAACGGAGAGGTGTGGCTGAACCTTTGTAACACGGACATGAAGAATTCCCTACATCGTAAACGCAATAAAAGTAGCAAGCAAATCTCGTTTTTCAAAAGACACTTGATCTTGTCTCGTGAACCAATATGGGGAAGCGTCTCTTAGAAATCGACTTCTTCACTTGACCTTTATCACCAACGGATGGCAACCTTGAAGCCTATGATCTCTACGCTCACACAATCTTCTCCTTCAGGTCCATTGGTCAACCCTCTTTCGATGCCGGTCAAAGGGGTAGACGACGTGGGCCCACAGTCGAGCTTTGGGCCAAAAACGGCGCGCCGAAGCATCGGAATCTATGACCTACAATAGATTATTTGGTTGAAACCCTATAATACAAAAATTAAACAAATTTCATGTTCAAATTTCTCAAAACAGTCCATACCTTATTGGTCATAGAGAATTTGCGTAGAACCGAGAGAATACACAATTCGATGCAAACACTGCACATAACTCACCGTTAACTTCAATTTTTATGCTATGATGTCAAAAAGATGTTTTCTCCTAGATCATTACGCACATTCTCTTATTTGCCATTTTCTCTACGCAGTGACACAAACTTACTTTCATGCACGCCCAAACCCAAGAATACTCATTTTAACTCAAATTTTGCACATAAAGTCATCAATAAGTACCTTTTGTATGCCTTGATCGATTTTTTATCGTTTCATAGACCGTTATACCTAACTTTCTGTTTTCCCAGATATGACCTCCCCGGTCAAGAATTTAGATAACTTTTGCAAGGAAACTCGATTGAGATGAAACTAATTTGTTGGAAAGATAACCCTGAGAACTAACCAGCAGAAAGTGGAATTCTTTGGAAAAGAGCAATAGAGAAAATAACTAAAACGGAGAGGTGTGGCTGAACCTTTGTAACACGGACATGAGAATTCCCTACATCGTAAACGCAATAAAAGTAGCACAAATCTCGTTTTTCAAAAGACACTTGATCTTGTCTCGTGAACCAATATGGGGAAGCGTCTCTTAGAAATCGACTTCTTCACTTGACCTTTATCACCAACGGATGGCAACCTTGAAGCCTATGATCTCTACGCTCACACAATCTTCTCCTTCAGGTCCATTGGTCAACCCTCTTTCGATGCCGGTCAAAGGGGTAGACGACGTGGGGCCCACGGGTCGAGCTTTGGGCCAAAAACGGTGCGCCGAAGCATCGGAATCTATGACCTACAATAGATTATTTGGGTTGAAACCCTATAATACAAAAATTAAACAAATTTCATGTTTGAAATTTCTCAAAACAGTCCAATACCTTATTGGTCATAGAGAATTTGCGTAGAACCGAGAGAATACACAATTCGATGCAAACACTACACATAACTCACCGTTAACTTCGATTTTATGCTATGATGTCAAAAAGATGTTTTCTCGTAGATCATTACGCATGATTCTCTTTTTTACCATTTCTCTACGCAGTGACACGAACTTACTTTCATGCACGCCCAAACTCAAGAATACTCATTTTAACTCAAATTTTGCACATAAAGTCATCAATAAGTACCTTTTGTATGCCTTGATCGATTTTTTATCGTTTCGTAGACCGTTATACCTAACTTTCGTGTTTTCCCAGATATGACCTCCCGGTCAAGAATTTAGATAACTTTTGCAAGGAAACTCGGATTGAGATGAAACTAATCTTGTTGGAAAGATAACACTGAGAACTAACCAGCAGAAAGTGGAATTCTTGAAAAGAGCAATAGAGAAAATAACTAAAACGGAGAGGTGTGGCTGAACCTTTGTAACACGGACATGAAGAATTCCCTACATCGTAAACGCAATAAAAGTAGCAAGCAAATCTCGTTTTTCAAAAGACACTTGATCTTGTCTCGTGAACCAATATGGGGAAGCGTCTCTTAGAAATCGACTTCTTCACTTGACCTTTATCACCAACGGATGGCAACCTTGAAGCCTATGATCTCTACGCTCACACAATTTCTCCTTCAGGTCCATTGGTCAACCCTCTTTCGATGCCGGTCAAAGGGGTAGACGACGTGGGCCCCACGGTCGAGCTTTGGGCCAAAAACGGCGCGCCGAAGCATCGGAATCTATGACCTACAATAGATTATTTCGGTTGAAACCCTATAATACAAAAATTAAACAAATTTCATGTTCAAATTTCTCAAAACAGTCCATACCTATTGGTCATAGAGAATTTGCGTAGAACCGAGAGAATACACAATTCGATGCAAACACTGCACATAACTCACCGTTAACTTCATTTTTATGCTATGATGTCAAAAAGATGTTTTCTCCATAGATCATTACGCACGGTTCTCTTATTTGCCATTTTCTCTACGCAGTGACACAAACTTACTTTCATGCACGCCCAAACCCAAGAATACTCATTTTAACTCAAATTTTGCACATAAAGTCATCAATAAGTACCTTTTGTATGCCTTGATCGATTTTTTATCGTTTCATAGACCGTTATACCTAACTTTCATGTTTTCCTAGATATGACCTCCCCGGTCAAGAATTTAGATAACTTTTGCAAGGAAACTCGATTGAGATGAAACTAATTTTGTTGGAAAGATAACCCTGAGAACTAACCAGCAGAAAGTGGAATTATTGGAAAAGAGCAATAGAGAAAATATCTAAAACGGAGAGGTGTGGCTGAACCTTTGTAACACGGACATGTAGAATTCCCTACATCTTAACCGCAATAAAAGCAGGTAAATCTCGTTTTTCAAAAGAAACTTGATCTTGTCTCGTGAACCAATATGGGGAAGCGTCTCTTAGAAATCGACTTCTTCACTTGACCTTTCACCAACGGATGGCAAACTTGAAACCTATGACTCTACGCTCACACAATCTTCTCCTTCAGGTCCATTGGTCAACCCTCTTTCGATGCCGGTCAAAGGGGTAGACGACGTGGGGCCCACGGGTCGAGCTTTGGGCCAAAAACGGCGCGCCGAAGCATCGGAATCTATGACCTACAATAGATTATTTGGGTTGAAACCCTATAATACAAAATTAAACAAAATTTCGTGTTCGAAATTTCTCAAAACAGTCCAATACCTTATTGGTCATAGAGAATTTGCGTTGAACCGAGAGAATACACAATTCGATGCAAACACTGCACATAACTCACCGTTAACTTCGATTTTTGATGCTATGATGTAAAAAGATGTTTTCTCCGTAGATCATACGCACGATTCTCTTTTTGCCATTTTCTCTCTACAGTGACACAAACTTACTTTCATGCACGCCCAAACCAAGAATACTCATTTTAACTCAAATTTTGCACATAAAGTCATCAATAAGTACCTTTTGTATGCCTTGATCGATTTTTTATCGTTTTGTAGACCGTTATACCTAACTTTCGTGTTTTCCCAGATATGACCTCCCTGGTCAAGAATTTAGATAACTTTTGCAAGGAAACTTCGATTGAGATGGAACTAATTTGTTGGAAAGATAACCCTGAGAACTAACCAGCAGAAAGTGGAATTCTTTGAAAAGAGCAATAGAGAAAATAACTAAAACGGAGAGGTGTGGCTGAACCTTTGTAACACGGACATGTAGAATTCCCCACATCGTAAACGCAATAAAAGTTGCAGGCAAATCTCGTTTTCAAAAGACACTTGATCTAGGTCTCATGAACCAATATGGGGAAGCGTCTCTTAGAAATCGACTTCTTCACTTGGCCTTTATCACCAACGGATGGCAACCTTGAAGCCTATGATCTCTACGCTCACAATCTTCTCCTTCAGGTCTATTGGTCAACCCTCTTTCGATGCCGGTCAAAGGGGTAGACGACGTGGGGCCCACGGGTCGAGCTTGGCCAAAAACGGCGCGCCAAAGCATCGGAATCTATGATGACCTAAAATAGATTATTTGGGTTGAAACCCTATAATAAAAAAATTAAACAAATTTCGTGTTTGAATTTCTCAAAACAGTCCAATACCTTATTGGTCATAGAGAATTTGCGTAGAACCGAGAGAATACACAATTCGATGCAAACACTGCACATAACTCACCGTTAACTTCGATTTTTATGCTATGATGTCAAAAAGATGTTTTCTCCGTAGATCATTACGCACGATTCTCTTATTTACCATTTTCTCACAGTGACACAAACTTACTTTCATGCATGCCCAAACCCAAGAATACTCATTTTAACTAAATTTTGCACATAAAGTCATCAATAAGTACCTTTTGTATGCCTTGATCGATTATTTATCGTTTCGTAGACCGTTATACCTAACTTTTGTGTTTTCCTAGATATGACCTCCCGGTCAAGAATTTAGATAACTTTTGCAAGGAAACTTCGATTGAGATGATGAAACTAATTTTGTTGGAAAGATAACCCGAGAACTAACCAGCAGAAAGTGGAATTCTTGGAAAGAGCAATAGAAAAATAACTCAAACAGACAGGTGGTGGCTGAACCTTTGTAACACGGACATGTAGAATTCCCTACATCGTAAACGCAATAAAAGTAGCAGGCAAATCTCGTTTTTCAAAAGACACTTGATCTGTCTCGTGAACCAATATGGGGAAGCGTCTCTTAGAAATCGACTTCTTCACTTGACCTTTATCACCAACGGATGGCAACCATGAAGCCTATGAACTCTACGCTCACACAATCTTCTCCTTTAGGTCTATTGGTCGACCCTCTTTCGATGCCGGTCAAAGGGTAGACAACGTGGGGCCCACGGGTCGAGCTTTGGCCAAAAACGGCGTCGAAGCATCGGAATCTATGACCTACAATAGATTATTGGGTTGAAACCCTGATGGCCCTTCACGTAGTTACCTGCGTGAAAAGTAAATGGGTTAGGTTGAGACTCCAAGTGCAGAGTGTAGTAAGTGGAAGACGTGTTTCCCACGAGGGGTGACTCGAGGGTTTAATATCGAACTCTCGGGGAATCAGTAGTGAAGATTTATCTTTCCTATCCTTCTTTTGGTTACCTACAAAACAAAGTAAATGTTTTGGTCCTCAACCACACCTAGTGGTTGTCAAGCACAAGGTGTGAGAATGATATCAAGATAATATGCAATGCAAACAAGAAATAAATATGCAATAGTGGTAAATAATTATGCAAGGATGGTGGTAGCAATGATAAATGATATTTTTGGGGTTTTATATGATGAATGCAAGATGTAAAAGTGTTTTTGTATTTTCGGATTTTTAAATGGCAGAAAATGGAAAAGTGGTAAAAGTTGTTGGAAAGGTGTTTCTTATGATTAAAAATGGACCGGGTCATGGTTTCACAAATGCACTCACTCTTTAATAAAGTGGTAGACAATGGAACACTAGAGTTGACATATGAGATTGCAACACAACAGTTTAATGACAAGTTATGATTATATGGGCATCACGTCCTAACATAGAGACCTTTTGGTTATTAGTCTCTCTTATACTCCACCAAGATGCGAACTAAATCATAACACCTCAGTAATTATAGATAACTCAGAGTATAGCAATAAGTATCATGACATGAAGTTAAATATGAACATGCTAATCTAGTCATGGAGTAGTGGCAATGGTCACACCCACATCTCCGGTAGCATGGTATTCTTTTTATCCCTAGTGAGGCAACAAATAGGGTAGAGATACCCAAGTGGATCGCAGAACTTCTCTCACGTTCACTGCACTAGTCACCCCCCGTTACTCCAACTAATGCACACGTTCCCCCACACACGCTCTCATAAACATGCTTGATCATGACAAGTAAATTAGAACGGGGTACATAATATGCATCTACTTTCATAACAGAAACAAAACCATTGCAATCTCAAACATAATTAACTTATAAAAATATCCACCACAAAGGTATTACATAGATGACCGTAATCATGTTCAGCAGCTCATACGGTACTAATTAGTGAAGCTCTAGAGAGAGGTGAGATACATAAGTTACTTCCACAAACCCATAGTCCAGAGGTGGACTACTCCCTCTTCATCATGGAGACAGTGGAGAATTCGTTGGAGAAGATGATGACCACGCCGGCGCCCCGCGCCGCCGGAGTTTTCCCCCCCATCTGCAACTCCAGGTCTCTGTTTCGGTGTTTCTGTGTTTCTGCGGCGCTCCTTTCCGAAGGGCGTAGGGGACTATTTTATAGTTGGTTTTAGGTCAAAACGGAGTCGGTGAAGCAAAGATCGACGGCAACGGAGCCTCGAGGCTCCAGATGGTGGGTCCCACGTGGCCCCTGTACCTGGCCGCGTGGGCCACCCTCTTTTGGGCCTCGGGCCTCCGTTTGTTCGCTTCCTTCGCTCCCAAGTCTTCTTCCTTCCAAAAACTGATGCTCGTAAA